>PVJC01022350.1:0-27417 GCA_004026665.1 Murina feae | reverse complement strand
GGGTTGGAGGGCACCGGGAAGCGGGTAAGAGGCGGCAAGGGGCCGGTGGCCTGCTTGGTGGCTGCCCAGGCCCTTTGCGGGGCATCGTGGAGCGGGAAAGCAAGGCTGCAGGGGCCGGGGTCCTGCTTGGCAGCTCCCAGACCCCTTGGCGGCACGGGAAGTGGGAAAGGAAGGCAGCAGGGGACGGGTGAGTGGGAAAAAGTTGGCGGCCTGCTTGGCGGCTTCCCAGGTCCCTTCCGGGGATCAGGGAGCAGGAAAAGGCTGGCCTGGCCACGAGGGGGGTTTTCCCTACTTTCTGGTGGCTGGAGGAAGATGGGCAGTAGGCAAGCTTGGGAGGCAGGCCGCCCGCAGCCCTGGTCACAGCTCAAAAAAGAGAACAACATGCAGGGGAGGGCAAGAGTCTGAGAGATCATCATAGAGGGGATGCCTGCTCCAAGCCTTGACGGTGTGCCTGGGGGCAGGCCCCCGGCAGGTAGACACACACAGGAGGACTGCTCCGAGCCTCTGATGGGGCTGGGGGCAGGTCCCCAGTGATGACACACACACACACACACACACACACACACACACACAAGGCGCCTGGCAGACTGGGGCCATCATAGGACATCCACTGAGGGGTCCCAGACTGTCAGAGGGCACAGGCCGGGCTGAGGGACTCCCTCCACCCCGAGTGCACAAATTTTTGTGCACCGGGCCCCTAGTTATCTAATAAAAGAGAAACATGCAAATTAACAGTACCTCTACTACACCCACAAGCCATGCCCACCAGCCAATTAAGAGGGAATATGCAAATAAACCTGACCAAGATGGCAGCCAGCAGCCAGGAGCTGGAGCAAGCAGGAAGCTTGGTTGTCCCTGGCATTGGAGAAAGCCAAGCTTCCTGCCTGCCCTGGCCAGCTGTGGGCTCCACTCAAGACTACAAAGTTTCAATTATAGAAGATAAATAAATCCTAGATATCTGCTTCCAACCACTGTGGCCTCCGCTCAAGGAGGGTCTGGGAGCCTGGGTTGCCTGAGGTTATGGCCAGCCAGCAAACAGCCATCAGCCTCTCGAGGCTTGCCAGGCACCCCAGCGGGGACCCCCACCCTGAAGGGGGTGTGGCCAGCCTGAAAACAGCCCTCAGCCCCTCACCCAGCCTGGCCAGGCACCTTAGTGAGGACCCCCACCCTGAAAAGGGTGTGGCCAGCCTGAAAACAGCCCTCAGCCCCTCACCCAGGCTGGCCAGTCACCTCAGCGGGGTCCCCTATCTTGAAGGCACTGTGGTCAGCCTGAACACGGCCCTCAGCACCTCACCCAGGCTGTCCAGGCACCCCAATGGGGAACCTCACCCCATGGGGGCATGGCCAGCCTGCAAACCACTACTGATCCCTCACCTAGGCTGCTCTATGCCCCAAGTGAATCCCCACCCTGATCTGGAACACCCTTCAGGACAAACCAGCTGACCTCCACCAATGAACCAGGCCTCTATCAATTGTAATAAAAGGGTAATATGCTAATTAGACTGGGCTTCCAGGAGACCTTCTGGACATTCCTCTGAACAAACCCATGGTGGCAGAGCCAAGGTAGAGACAGTTAGAGACCAAGAGGGGAGGGCAGTTGTGGGTGATCAGGCAAGTGGGGGGCGGGGTGGTTGGGAGTAAGCAGACCAGCAGGGAGGCCAGTTGGGAGCAATCAGGCCATCAGTGGGGGTCAATTGGAGGTGATCAGGACAGTGGGGGAGGAGTTTGGAGTGAGCATGCCAGCAGGGGAACAATTGAGGGTGAGCAGGCCATTGGGGAGGAAAGGTGGGGGTGAGCAGGCCAGCAGGCAGAGTGGTTAGGGGCAATAAGACAGGCAGACAGGCAGGTAAGCAGTTAGGAGCCAGTAGTCCAGGATTGCAAGAGAGATGTCCGACTACCAGTTTAAGCCCTATCCTTGTAAATTGGCAGTAGGACATCCTTTGAGGGATCCCAGATTGGAGAGGGTGCAGGCCAGGCTGAGGAACACCCCCTCCCCCATGCACGAATTTCATGCACCGGGCCACTAGTTTACTAATAAAAGTCAACAGTTATAACATTACAATTACTGAAATCCAAATGGCATTGTTTGTTTGTAAATAATTGGATTAAGGTATTAGGACCAGTGAGTTTATCTTTGCATTCCTTCTCTTAGATACAGCACAATAACATGCTCATTTACTTGGAAAGCTCCCATTAGTTAGACAGAAATACTTGGGCTGAGACAAGTCCCTTGGTTACAAGTACATCATCGCCACATATAAACCAAGAAATACAAGACTCTAAGGAAATGCATTTGATAATGAAGAACAGTTAGCCAAAATTAGCCAATTATTGGCATTGCTCTTCATCCCAAAATGATGTAATCATATTTTACAATGTAGTCAGGTGGTGGAGTATGGACACATTAGACCCTTCTCCCAGCTTTCTCACCAGCTCATGTGAATTTAAACAACCAGGTTTTGTTTTGGTTTTTTTTAAAAATATATTTTATTGATTTTTTTTTCAGAGAGGAAGGGAGAAGGATAAAGAGTTAGAAACATCAATGATAGAGAAACATTGATCAGCTGCCTCCTGCACACTCCCTACTGGGGATGTGCCCACAACCAAGGTACATGTCCATGACCGGAATTGAACCTGGGACCCTTGAGTCTGCAGGCTGATACGCTATCCACTGAGACTAACTGATTAGAGCAAACAACCAGGTTTTAATGCATTCCCAGTTTCAGCCTCTCTCTTATTTTTTTTAAATTTCAGATGTAGCCATCAGTTATAAGATTTATAAGTTCATATGGGTGGCAAATTTGCTGGACTATAAGTTTTTAATGCTAGAGACAATATTTTAATTTTCTTTATATCAATTGAGCATAATGCTTGATGCAGTAGGTATTTAATTAATGTTTGCTAGACTATTAAAAATGAGAAAACTAAATTATGAATGAACCTTCTTAGTCATTAGCTAATTAGACAGGCTTTCTTATTGCCACTGACACTATTAAAACACAGGAATGGAAATGACTAGCCCAAGGTGCCTACAGAATCACAGGGGAAAGCTTGGTGTGGCATTTTAGCCCATGGAGCCATGAGCCTGCACAGTACCTTAGTTGTTTTATACTCTTCTCCAATCAACACAAAGAGGAAAATAGCTTTGTTAGATTCTCAGGATTCTAAGGCCCACTTATTTCTGGTTATTTGCATTTGACAGGCATTGCTTAAATACCAAAGAATAGTGCTGAGTTTGAAGAGATGTTTCATTTTCTTCCTAGAAAATTTGTAATAATCATTATGCCTTGAGGTGGATACGTACAGCTGAAATTCTCTATTCTAAGAGCACACAATAAACAAAAGTACTGCGGCACCGTTCCTAAAGGACTATGGAATCCTGTTTCTGTCCTCTAGTGATTTGCAATCTAACACCTGAAGGACTCAAAAAAAACACCTATATTTTTCATTAAAAATCTGACAATAAACAGGGGTTGCATAGATTCCGGAATTAAAAGAACTGGGTTTGAGACCTATCATTTACTAGCTGTGAAACTGTGGGAAATCACTTAACCTCTCAAAGCCTCAGTTATCATAATTATGCCCATCTCCCAGTCTTCCTTAAGACCCAGATGAAACCAGTTATGTTCTAAGAAGTTCTGTAAACCCTAACACAAATTATGCATGGTACTCAGTATTGTTTTCAAGATGATTCTTTCTGTATATTTAAAAGGTAGAGATGTAAACTGCAGGAAAATGCTCAATTTAGAAACAGTAATTCAGAGAGCTATAACTGCAAGTTGGGAGTGAATTCCAGTGTAATCTGGTTTCACAGAGATTTCTGTGCACACCAAGAACATATTAATGTCTTTCTGCACAACTCTGTTTACTAAAGAATAGGCTTCCAGTTCTGCTGCTTCCAATATGAGTGACTTTTTACACCCCGAAGTGATCAGAATTGGTATTTTATCAATGTCATCATATTTAATTTTGTATTTAAATTTTAAAAATATTATATATCATGGAGGCAAGTAGAACTTTTTATTCTAAGGATAAAATCTTTCAGATGTGCTTATGGGAAAAATAGTACTATAGGTAGAAACAAATTAAAAGGCTGGAATGTACAAACTGTGAAGCTGAACAAAAAACAGGCTTTAAACTGGTTTATGCTTTCCTATAAAACTGTATGCCTTCTCTGTAAAATATGTCATTTTTCTGTCATTTTTAATGGCTATATTCTTCTAGTCATTAAGAAACAGCTTTTGCTCGGAGAATAAGATGGCTGCTGATGGGAAGGCAAACTGCAAGATAGTGTGTGAGTGAGAGAATGAAAGGGGAGGGTGTGGACGTATGGAGAGTGTAAATTTGTGGATGAGTGATAGCTATACTCCAGGGGACTATTGGAGATTGCCAGGTCGGGCTCCCCTACCTGGGCAGCCTCCACTGCTGCTGAAATCTCTCCCAGAATAGCTGGCTCTGCCATGGAGACCATGCCATCTTGAAGGGAAGAGTGGCTGTTATCAGAAGTGTATGCACATCCAGGGACCCTGCAACCACAGCACCCAGGGAACAGCTATGAACCCAGAATCACCAGATCTCAAGCAGCGTGGTTATGTGGACTTGAATTAGCCCTGCTCTTCCTCACGGAAGGGTCAGCTTTTGCCTACGGAAAGGTGAAGTCTGCAATCCAGGTTAGAAAGAGGAACGCATGCAGGGAAAGTCTGCACCCCACAAAGTCCACGGCCGTTGGGAGCAGCATGATCCACGAGTGTGGAGAGAGATCCGCAGAGCTGCTGGCAAAAGGGAACTATAAAATAATCAGCTGGACTGGGCACAAAAAGACAACCTCGAATTTTACCAATGTGCTAGCTGCTTAGTGCCAGGGGGAAAAGGCCACGCGGAAGAGAAGTTTGGAGAATTGTTCACGGAGCTAGTCGGTAAAAGTTGTGAGCTCGCACACTTACTCTGACTCTTTTTCTTTTCTCTTTAAATCCTTGATTTTGATTACTAAACCCAATACATAGGATCACCCAATTAGGGACACTTACAGAGATTGCAGGGGAAAGCTGTTTTTGCAGAACCTGGGGATCAGAGCCGAGAGTAACGATCAGGGAACCAGCTCTGGGGCAGTTGATTCTCCCAAACCAGTATTACGAGCGACAGGGAAAACATAATCTACATACTAGTTGGAGAGGACTCATAGTCCAGGAGGACAATTCAGAAACACTGCCACCCAGGGGCTGAATCACAAATTGACTCTTCTATAAACACAAATAAAGGCAGTCTGGGAAACAAAGAAATACTGCCTGCTTTAAAATCAGGACTGTGGTTTACAACACGGAGGAGCAGTGTATTGCAGAGAGCTTCAATACTGTCCTGACTACCTGACAGAAAAAAGGCATGCCAAACAGAAGCATAGAGGAAGTGAATGACCTTCACTTGTTCTTATTTGCTTGATTGTTGATTAGACTGTTTTTTTGTTTTTTGTTTATTTCTGAGATTGTTCCCATTTGTTTTGTTTTTATTTTTTTTGTTGTTTCTGTTATTCCTCTCCTCTCTTGTTATTAGTTGTTGTTTGTAGTTTGCATTCATCTCTGGGTGTTTGTTGTTTGCATTTTTGGGGATTAGTTGTTGTTCTACTGGAGTTTTCTCCCATTTTTATTTTTTTCACCTTTTATTTAAGAAACTATTTTTTCCTCACTTAATTTTAACTTTTTAATTATTATATTTTTATTTTTTAATATTATTACTACTACTATTGTAACCTTTTCTTAAAGTGTCATTTTATTTTCTCTTTATTTTATTTTGAGATTAATGTTCTGCATTCTATTTTCATTTTTCCTTTAGCATCTTATTAATCTATCTCAACTTTACCTTTATGCCAACACTCCATCCCTCACTTTTCCCTTTTGTTATCCTGTTCTCTTACTCTATTCCTGCATTAGATTTTCCTTATTCCTTCTTTTTACCAGTTGTTAAAAGTTCATCCTATTTATAAATCTAATTTCCAATACCCTGCTCCAAGTCTATACATACCACTCTCTTTGCCTTCTTCACTATCAAAATTTTTTCTCTCTTCATTGTTTTGTTTTGTTTTTCTGTGTTGTTACTATTTTTTGTTTTGTTTTGTTTTTATGCTATATTTTTTGTGTTTTATTTTGTTTTGTTTTGCCTTGCTTTCTCTCTGCCCTATTGTTCTTATTTGCTTGATTGTTAATTAGATTGTTTTTTTGTTTTTTGTTTATTTGTGAGATTGTTGCCATTTTTTTGTTTTGTTTTTGTCTTTTATTTTTTACTTCTGTTCTTCCTCTCCTCTTTTGTTATTAGTTGTTGTTTGTAGTTTGCATTCATCTCTGGGTGTTTGTTGTTTGCATTATTGGGGATTAGTCGTTGTTCTACTGGAGTTTTCTCCCATATAAATAGTTTCCCCCCACCCCCTGTTCTTTTTTATTCTCTTTCTTCTCTCGCTTTCTTTTCTGCCTTTCCTCAATATCATTTTTGCACTTTTTTCCTGTTTCTTATCCATAATTCTCTTTCCTTGGATGGTCACCTTTGTTTGGGGTTATTAGCATCTTGAATGCATTGTATTTGGTACCTTGTTCATTGTGCCTTGTCGTGTTGTGTTTCATGCCTTTAAATCAACACAGGAGAGAGACAGATACATAACCATACAACTGGAGAAGAGAGAGCATGGGGAAACAAACAAACAGCCTGCAAATTAAAGAAAAGAAGGCAATCCCAGAAAAGGAAGTAAATGAAAAGGAGGCAAGCAATATGTCAGAGAAAGAATTCAGAGAAATGATCATAAGGTGGCTGAAGAGAATGGAAGACAAATTCAACAATATGTGTAAGAATCAAGAGAAAATGAAGAACCAAGAAGAAGTGAAAATGGCATTGTTGCTATAAAAAACTCAATAGAAAAAATCAACAGTAGACTAGAAGAAGCAGAGGACTAAATCAGTGAGCTAGAAGACAAGGTAGGAAAAATACCCAAGCGGAACAGCATCTAGAAAAAAAGAAAACTTAAAAAACAGGAGGAGAGCCTAAGGGAACTTTGGGACACCATGAAGTGAAACAACATCTTCATAATAGGGGTTCCAGAAGGAGAGGAAACTGAGCAAGGAATAGAAAACCTGTTTGAAAAAATAATGACAGAAAACTTCCCAGATATATGGAAGAAAAAGCTAACACAAATCCAAGAAGCTCATAGAGTCTCAAACAAAATGAACCCCAAAAGACTAACATCAAGGCACATTACAATTAAATTGGCAAACACCAATGACAAAGTAACAATCTTAAAAGTGGCTAAAGAGAGTCAGAAAGTTACCTACAAAAGATCCCCCATCCGACTATGGACTGTTTCTCAACAGAAACACATCAGGCAAGAAGGGAATGGGGTGAAATATACAAAGTCAAGCAAAGAAAGGGTCTGAATCCAAGAATACTGTACTCAGCAAGGCTATCAATCAAAATTGAGGGTGAACTCAGGAGCTTCATGAACAAAAAAAGGACTAAGGGAGTTTATTACCACCAAACAGCATTGCAAGAAATGCTAAAGAGTCTGCTGTAAAAGGAAGAAGTACTAAACAAAGAAGGAACACAGGTGTAAAAAATAAAAATGGTGACAAACAAGTACCTATCAACAATAACTTTAAGTTAATGGATTAAATGCCTCAATCAAAAGACATAGGGTAGCTGAGTGGATAAGAAAAGATGACCCATATATATGCTGTCTATAGGAAACCCACCTCTGCAAAAGGACTCACACAGACTGATGGTGAAGGGATGGGAAAAGATTTTTCAAGCAAATGGAAATGAAAAGAAAGCTGGAGTATCAATATTATATTGGACAAGAGATAAGGAAGGCCACTTCATAATACTAAAGGGAGCAATTCAACAAGAAATAAAACTCTGGTAAGCATATATGCACCCAATACAGGAGCACTCAAATACATAAAAAAAAATTTTGGATGGTATCAAGAGAGAGATTGATAGTAATACAGTCACAGTAGGGGTCTTTTAATACCCCACTACCACCATTGGAAAAATCCTCTAAATAAAAAATCAACAAAAAAATATCAATCCTAAATGATGCACTAGATCAGATGGAATTGACATCTTCAGAAAATTTCACCACAAAGCCACAGAATATACATTCTTCTCGAGTGCACATGGGTCATTTTCAAAGATAGACTATATATTGGGTCATATCAAGAACCATCTCAGACCACAATGGCATAAAACTAGAAATCAACTAAAATAAAAACAATTTTAAAAATTCAAACACTTGGAGGCTAAATAGCATGCTATTAAACAACGATTGGGTTACCAAAGAGATCAAAACAAGAAATAAAAAGCATCATGGCAGCAAACAATAATGAAAACACAACAATCCAAAATCTATGGGACACAGTGAAAGCTGTCTTGAGAGGGAAGTTCATAGCTCCACAGGCCTGCCTCAAAAAACAAGAAACAGTGGTAATAAATTATCTAACCCTACAACTGAAAGAGTTAGAAAGAGAGCAACAAGAAAAGCCCAGAGTAAGCAGAAGGAAGGAAATAATAAGGATCAGAGTGGAGATAAACGACATAGAGACCAAAACAAACCAAAAAAAAAAAAAAACACAAAGAAAACAATACAAAAGATCAACAAAACCAAGAACTGGTTCCTTGAAAGGATAAACAAGATTGATGAACCTCTAGCCAGGCTCACCAAGAAGCAAAGAGAGAGGATTCAAATAAACAAAATCAGAAATGAAAGGTGAAATAACCAATCCCACACAAATACAAAAGATTATGAAAAACTACTATGAACAACTCTACTCCAACAAAATGGACAACCTAGATGAAATAGACATAGTCTTAGAAAAATAAAAGCTCCCAAAACTCAACCAAGAAGAGTCAAAAACCTGAATAGGTCAATAAATACCAAAGAAACTGAAAAAAACGATCAAAAATCTTCTAGCAAACAAAAGCCCTGATCCAGACAGCTTTATAGGGGAGTTCTACCAAGCATTCAAAGGAAAATTAATACCTATTTCCTCAGACTATTCCAAAAAATTCAAGAGGAAGGTACACTTCCAAACTCTTTCTATGAAACCAGCATTACCTTAAACCCAAAACCAGATAAAGACACCACATGAAAAAAAGAGAACTACAGGCCAATATCCTTGATGAACATAAAATCCTCAACAAGCCCTAACCAGTTTGGCTCAGTGGATAGAGCATTGGCCTGTGGGCTGAAGGGTCCTGGGTTCAATTCTGGTCAGGAGCATGTACCTTGGTTGTGGGCACATTGCCAGTTGGCAGTGTGCAGGAGATAGCTAATCGATGTTTCTCTCTCATTGATGTTTCTAACTCTCTATCCCTCTCCCTTTCTCTCTGTAAAAAATCAATAAAATATATTTTTTAAAAAATAAAATAAATAAAGTAAAATCCTCAACAAAATCCTAGCAAAGTGGATCCATGACTACATTAGAAAGTGGGATTTATTACAGGGATGCAAGGATGGTTCAATATCTGCAAATCAATAAATATGATACATCACATAAACAAATTGAGATAAAAATCACATAATCATATCAATCAACACAGAAAAAGCTTTTGATAAAATCCAACACCCTTTCTTTCTTGATAAAAACTCTCAGCAAAGTGGGAATAGAGGGATCATACCTCAATATAATAAAAGCCTTATATGACAAACCTACAGCCAACATCATACTCAATGAGCAAAAACTAAATCCATTTCCCCTAAGAACAGGAACAAGACAAGGATGCCCACTTTCAACACTCCTGTTTCACTACTAGACATAGAAGTACTACCCATAGTGATCAAGCAAAAAGAAAAAATAAAAGGCATCCAAATTGGGAAAGAAGAAGTAAAATTGTCCTTATTTGCAGATGATATGCTATTATACATAGAAAACCCCAAAGACTCCATCAAAAAAATACTAGACCTAGTAAATGAATTTGGCAATGTAGCAGCATACAAAATTAATGCCAAGAAATATATGGCCTTCTTAAACACCAATAAGGAACTCACTGAAAGAGAAATAAAAAAAAAAAACAATTCCATTTACCATTGCACAAAAAAAAATTAAGATACCTAGGAATAAATTTAACCAAGAACATAAAAGACTTGTACTTGGAAAATTACAGGACATTGAAAAAAGAAATAGAGGAAGACATAAACAAATGGAAGAACATACCATGTTCATGGATTGGTAGACTCAATGTTCATAAAATCTAAAGCAATCTATAGATTCAATGCAATAACTATTAAAATACTAATGGCATATTTCAAAGATCAAGAACAAACTCTACAAAAATTTATCTGGAATCAAAACAGACCCCAAATAGCCACAGATATCCTGAGAAAGAAGAACAAATTTGGAGGGATCACAATACCAGACATAAAACGGTTCTCAAAACTGCCTGGTACTGGCACAAGAACAGATATATAGAACAATGAAACAGAATAGAGGACCCAGAAATTGACCCAAGCTATTATACTCAAATAATCTAATCTAATAAAAGAGTAATATTGAAATTGACCATTTCTAGGGGATGCCTAAGCCACGCCCACAAGCCAATCATAGTGGCAGTATGCAAATTAACCCAGCCAAGATGGAGGCCGGCAGTCATGGAGCTGGAGTAAACAGGCAGCTTCCATTGCACCAGGAGTAAACTGTCTGCCGGCCAGTTGGCTGGCAACATACTTGCAACATTGTTTCAATTATAGAAGCCTCGGAGCTGAAGCAAAGAGCAGGCCTGGGCATGACTACTAAGGCAACATTCATTCAATTACAGAAGCCACAGAGCTGAAGCAGACAGGAGGTTTCATTACCTGCCCAGGCCTCAGCTTAAAGGAACAGTATCAATTATACAATATAAATAAACCCCAGGAACCTGCTTCCAGCCAGCCTTGCTGGGACATTGGGTCAATGGGAGGTGTGGGCAGCCTGAAAATAGCCCTCAGTCCATCACCCAGGATGGCCACACCCCAGTGGGGTGAGGGATCACACTGGGGGGCTTGGCCAGCCTGCAAACAGCCATCAGCCCCTCACCCAGGCTGTCCAGGTACCCCAGTAGGGACCCAAAACCTAAAGAGGTTGTGGGCAGCCTGAAAATAGCCCTCAGGCCCACACTCAAGATGGCCACACTCCTAATGAGGTGAGGGTTCCCACTGGGGGACTTGGCCAGCCTGCAAACAGCCATCAGCCCCTCACACAGGCTGACCAGGCATGCCAGCAGGTGGACATCCCCAGAGGGGTCGCAGACTGCAAGAGGGCACAGGCCAGGCTGAGGGAACTCCCGAGTGCACAAATTTTTGTGCCCCAGGCCCCTAGTATTTGATAAAACAGGCAAGAGCAATGAAGCCAAAACAATCTCCAATAAATGGTGCTGGGAAATTTGGTCAGATACATGCAAAATATGAAACTAGATCACCAACTTACACCATACACAAAAACAAACTCAAAATGGCTGAAGAACTTGAATGTAAGACAGGGAAACATAAAAATCCTACAAGACTCCGTAGGCAGCAGAATTGTAGATATATGTCACAGCAATATTTTTACAGAGTCAGATCCTAGGGCAAGAGAGACTAAGGAGAAAATAAGCACATGTGTTTACATCAAAATAAAAAGCTCTTACACAGCAAAAGAAACAATCAACAAAACAATAGAAAACCTACTGGATGGGAGAACATATTTGCCAATGTTATCTGTGATAAGCATTTAATCTCCAACATTTATAGGAAACTCATACAGCTCAACAAAAGGATAATAAACAATCCAATCAAAAAATGGGCAAAGGACCTAAATAGAAACTTTTCAAAAGAGGACACTCAGAAAGCCAAGAGACACATGAAAACATGCTAAAAGTCTTGAATCACCCAAGAGATACAAATCAAAAGCACAATTAGGTACCATGTCACACTTGTCAGAATGACTATCATCAACAAATAACAAGTGCTGGAGAAGGTGCGGAGAAATAGGAACTCTCCTTCACTGCTGGTGGGAATGCACACTGGTGCAACTATTGAGGAAAACAGTATGGTGTTTCCTCAAAAATTTATAAATGGAACTGTCATTTGACCCAGAAATACCACTTCTAGGAATATATCCTAAGAAAACAGAAACACCAATCAGAAGGGATATATGCACCCCCTATGTTCATAGCAGCACAATTTACAATAGCCAAGATTTGAGAACATTCTAAATGCTCATCAACAGATGAGTGGATTAGAAAACTATGGTACAGTTCCACAATGGAATACTATACTGCTATAAAAAAGAAGAAATTCTTACCATTTGCAGCAGCATGGATGAAACTAGAGAGCATTATGCTAAGTGAAATAAGCCAGGAAGTGAAAGAAACACCACATGATCTTAGTCATTTATGGATAATAAAGAACATTATAACCTGATGAACAAAAAGATAGAAACAGAGGCAGAGAAACATGGAACAGACTGTCAAATTACAGTGGGAAGGCTGGAGAGTGTTGGGGTGGGTGAGGTAAGAGATCAACCCCAGGACTTGTATGCATGCATATAAGCATAACCAATGCACACAAGACACTAGAGGTTGGGGTTAGGGCATGTGCTGGGGGGTTAGGGAGGCCAAGGGAAGGTCAATGGGGGAAAAAAAGAGAGACATATGTACTACTACTTGTAATACTTTATTTTTTTAATCTTTATTGTTCAGATTATTACAGTTGTTCCTCATTTTTCCCCCCATAACTCCCCTCCTCCCAGTTCCCACCCTACCCTCTGTACTTACCCCACCCCCGCTGTTCTCATCCATAGGTGTACCATTATTGTTCAGTCTCTTCCCGCACTCCCAACATCGTTTTCCCCCCGAGAATTGTTAGTCCAATCCCTTTCTATGCCTCTGATTCTATTCTATTCACCAGTTTATTCTGTTCATCAGATTTTTATTCACTTGATTTTTAGATTTATTTGTTGATAGATATGTATTTGTTGTTCATAATTTTTATCTTTACTTTTTCTTCTTTGTCTTCTCAAAGGATACCTTTCAGCATTTCATATAATACTGGTTGGGTGATGATGAACTCCTTTAGCTCTTTTTTGTCTGTGAAGCTCTTTATCCAACCCTCAATTCTGAATGATAGCTTTGCTGGGTAAAGTAATCTTGGTTGTAGGTTCTTGCTATTCATCACTTTGAATATTTCTTGCCACTCCCTTCTGGCCTGAACAGTTTCTGTTGAGAAATCGGCTGACAGATGTATGGGTTCCCCCTTGTAGGTAACTGACTGCTTTTCTCTTGCTGCTTTTAAAATTCTCTCCTTGTCTTTTGCTCTTGGCATTTTAATTATGATGTGTCTTGGTGTGGTCCTCTTTGGATTCCTTTTGTTTGGGATTCTCTGTGCTTCCTGGACTTGGAAGTCTATTTCTTTTACCAGGTAGGGGAAGTTTTCTGTCATTATTTCTTCAAATAGGTTTTCAGTATTTTGCTCTCTCTCTTCTTCTGGCACCTCTATAATTCTGATATTGGTATGCTGGAAGTTGTCCCAGAGGCTCCTTACACTGTCTTAATATTTTTGGATTCTTTTTTCTTTTTGCTTATCCATTTGGGTATTTTTTGCTTCTTCGTATTTCAATTCTTTGACTTGATTCTTGCATTCCTCTAATCTGTTGTTGGATCTCTGTATAATATTCTTTATTTCAGTCAGGGTATGCTTAATTTCTAGTTGGTCCTTTTTCATATCCTTGAGGTCTCATTAGATTTATTGAGGGTCTCACTAAATTTATCAGGGGTTTCTAGAAAATTTTTGAAAAACCATAAAACCGTGGTTTTGAACTCTATATCCAGTCATTTTCTTTCCTCCATTTCTGTCGTTTATGAACTGTTTCTTTGTCTCTGCATTTTGGCTGCTTCCCTGGGTTGATAGAGTGGCTTTCTGTGTTAGGTGATCACTGAAGAGGAAATGAACTCCAAGCCACTTGGTTATGAGAATCAGCAATGTTTACAGTGGGAGAACTTCTGTGCTGGAGACACCCTTATGGGACAAGAGTTGTTTCAGTGGGGCTTTGGTACAAGACCCCTGTGTATGTTGTTGCTTGTATCTCCAAGGAGGTTCTATTTTTAGCTTCTGCCTGGGGCTTCCCAGCCTTTTACATGCAAAACCTTCTGCATGCGGCTTGGGTGGGGCAGGGTCTCAGGGAGTCTACAGGGCAGGACAACCAGCTATGGCCGATTCTCAGCCCTGCCCTAAGAGGCACCGGGTCACAAGCCGCTCTGGAGTTTCTTCCAGTGCCTGACCATGCCCGACAGTCCAGCTCCTCCCCATATAATTCTGAGTCCCCAGAAATTTGCCTGAAACTGGAGTTCAGAGCCATTGGGAGCTTGTGCTTCCCTCTAGTACAAAATGCTTCCAACCCTTTCCCGCTAGCCCTTTCTGCGAGCCCCTTTGCGTGCATCTCCGTACCTCTACACTTTATTTCTGCACCTCCTCTGAGTCTCAGTCTCTTTCTAGTTGTAGAATTTCCACTCAGCCAGCCTTCCTGTGGGTCTGGGTGGTGTCTGTTTTTTCTTTTCATTGTTGTTTTAAAATAGTTGTGCATGGCCGCAATTCCAGTATTCCCCTATGCCGCCATCTTGGTTTTTTTCACTACCTGTAATACTTTAAATAATAAAATTAAACTAAAAAAAGAAAAGGCTTTATTATGAGGGAATACTATATACAGTTACCATATATTTTTTGGTTTCTCACTTTTTCACTGTTGAACTGCTGGTGTAATTTTGTTAAATAACAATTCATTTTCTCCTATTCCCTTCTCTTTATCTCCAGTGGTCCTTCCAACTATTGAGGGGTCTCCTGACACTGAAGCAAGGGTGTCATCCTATCTCCTGGTTTTATTCAGCTGCAGAACCACACAGAGGGAGGAACTTATGTCCTAAACAGATTATGCTTCTCTAAAGATGAAGTAACTTCTCCTTTCTGAGCTGCCATCAAAGAAAGTCTGTGGCCTTGGAGGGTCTGGTTCAGTTCCTGGCTGGATACTGTGAAGGTTCCACCCTCTAAGCAGTCTGTTCCATGGAGATAGAAACACACAGGAGAATTACAACCAGGCCAGGTAGGGACCAGGAGCAGCAGAGGAGACTCCAAGAATCCAACAGATGGATAAAAACAGTAAACAACAATAGGAAACTCACTAATTTAGGTGGGAGAATTTACCTTATAGCTGATTTTTTAAACATTTCCTCATCTAAAAAAAATGAAGACTGTCCTCAGGTGAATAAACTAGATTTATCAGTTAATTTAATTACATATAATCTCCTTGGGGTCCAAATGTTCAATAATCATTTCACTGTTTATCACTGTGGTCCTGCTCAATTTTCATTAAGCAGCAATAGTGAGAACATAGTTGATCATGAAAAGGTTGCCTTCACTTGGCAAATAATCTTATCCTATTTAAAACCCTCATCATTTTGCACACATGAAACAGTCTATTATGCTCTTGGCTTTCTCTAGCATCCCGTAGTTTCAGAGAATGATTTCTAGTGATCACATTTTAGAAATTGTCAGAAACTTTTTTTCTCCTTTTGTTGCTTGTCACCAAGCAAGAGAAACCTTGTAATGATATTGTGCATTTCAGCATGTCCTTTCATAATGAGTCTTTAGGAAAAACTTCAATTTATGAAAATTAAGAAAGCTGTCTGCTACTTCCCACAACATTAAAACCACAGGCACATGGCTTTGTATCAATAAAACTACATGGCTTTAATGCATGCAGTGGAGTCCATTATGCCCCACAGAGGTTATGCGCCATCACTGTGGATCAATATAAGTATAGTACTATTTGCATTTGCCAATATACACACTTAAAAGTAATCAAAACATGTAATTTGTTAACATTTCTAAGAACTAAGGAGTAAAAGGACTAATTGGAAAAGAGCAACACACAGTCTCAGCTTTGCCTCTGAGCAATTCTATACATGCCATACATTGGAAAAAGCCAGTATGCTCAATAGCACAACTTTAAAAAAAAAATCAGGAATGTGTTCATTTTGTTACTTTTCACCACCAATCAGGATTAACCTTTCTCAGAAATATTATTTTTAAATAAAACAGTGAATAATAATCAATACAGGAAAATAAGCTATTAAATGAGTAACATTTATTTAAAACCCTCTCTCCTTAGAGACCAAGAATGATTTACCATTTGGACCTTGAGAAGCAGGTGTGAGTGCCAATGTCACAGTAGTCAAAAGTGAAATAAAAACAATGATCTCAATCATATTCCCAAGGGAATGTTTTTTAAAGAAATACCCTTTGATACAACTCCTTTTAATGATATTGCAGTGCTGTTCTGTTACATTGTCAAGAATCCCTGGATACAGTATAAACCTGTGATACTTCAAAAATATTCCAGGAGACATGGTAATTCGTTTTACTATGAAGTACTCTAACAACCAAGACCTTAAAATAATCTAACTTTTGTACTCAATATTATAGTTTAATTTAATTCATGATGATCAATGTTAGTTTCTTGTATGGTTTGAGTCAAGTAAAAAGATAGGCATAGCCCAAATACAATTATTTTGCCCACCTGAAGTCCTGCCAGAGTATCCATTATAGCTTCTGATATTATTTCAAGGAGAACATAAACTTAACATTCTACCTTTAAGAATTAATTGAATTATACTAGTTTAAAAAATGCTTAGTCACCCAGGTGGCATGGCTCAGCAGTTGAGCATTGACCTTGAACCAAGAAATTGCTGGTTCAAATCCCAGTCAAGGTACATGCCCAGGTTGCTGGCTCAATCCTCAGTAGACGCCGTGCAGGAGGCAGCAATCAATGATGTTCCTTTCTCATCAGTGTTTCTATCTCTATCTCTTCCTCTCTCTCTAAAACAATCAATAAAAATGTATTGAAAAAATGCTTAGCTGAATGAAGATCCTAGAGAAAATATGACCAAAATAGACAAAATAGGTAGAGATAATCCTATCTAATAAAAGAGTGATATGCAAATTAGGTGTCACTCCATCACAAAGATGGCCTCCCCCATAGTCACAAGATGGCAGCGCCCATAGCCACAAGATGGCGGCACCCAGTACGGCTCAGCCCCGCCACTGAAGTGGTCAGGTCTGTTAGCCAAGCAGGTGGCGGAGGAGCCAGGGGGCCCGAGGGATAGAACAGGTAATAAGAGGAGGTTGTGGGTCCCCTTCCCAAGCCAGAGGCCTTCACCAGAGGCCTTCACCAGAGGCCTCAGTCATGGGCAAGGATGGAGCCGATGATCAGAGAGGGCAGGGGCAGAGCCTGTGATTGGAGGGGTATGAGGGTGCCCTACCCAGGCATAAGGCTGAGGCCAGAGGCCTCAGGCCTGGGCAGGCACAGAGCCTGCAATCACAGGGATCTGGGCACCTGTGGAGCCTGCAAAGTAGGGGTCTGGGGGTCCCCTGCCCAGGCCTGCAGCCTTGGCCAGAGGCTCAAGGATGGAGCCGGCAAAGGCAGGGGCCTGAGAGTCTCCTACCCAGGCCTGTAGCCTTGGCCAGAGGCTGCAGTGGAGCAGGGGTGAAGCCGGTGATCTCAGGGCCTGGGCAGGGGCAGACCCAGCAATACAGGGGTCTGGGGGTCCTCTGCCCAGATCTGTTGCCTTGGCCACAGGCTGCAGTGGGGCAAGGGTAGAGCCAGAAATGGCAAGGGGCAGGATCAGAGGTGGTGATCGTAGAGGTCTGGGCTCTGTGAAGCCAGTGATCAGAGGGGATTGAGAGTTTTCTGCCCAGGCCTGCAGCCTTGGCCAGAGGTTACAAGCCTGGGCAGGAGTGGAGCTGGAATTGGAAGGGCAGGGGTGGAGCCAGTGATCAGAGTGAACTGCAGAGGAAACACCTTTTCTTACCACTCATTGGCTAAGCTCCCTGTATACCACTGGTAATATTCTTAGTAATTTGAGTAATAAGAATCCAAAAAGGCGATCTAGGGTTTTTCCACCACACTCCTGGAGAAAAAAAATGAAGGTCAACTGATGGAGGGCTAAGAAATGTCATATCCTGCCCTAGCCAGTGTGGTTCAGTGCATAATGCCTCAGCCTGCTGACTGCAGGGTCTGGGCTCAATTCTGACAGGGGGCATGGACCTAGATTGCAGGCTTCTCCCTGGCCAGGGCCCAGGTCAAGGCTCATGTAGGAGGCAACCAATCAAAGTGTTCTTCTCACTTTGATGTTTCTCTCTGTTTTTCCCTTCTCTTCCACATTCTCTAAAAATCAATAGAAACATATCCTCAGGTGAGGATTAAAAAAAAGAAAGAAATGTCATATCCTATGAAAGACACATCTTGAAAATGCCTAAAGAAAGTTGTCATTTTTTTCACGGTGAAGGGACTGGAGTCCGTGTTGATGAAAACACCTTGGCGGCTGCGGTGACTGGCCATTTCTGCAGCAGTGGGGTGATGGGGCTGATGGCTTCCCCTGATTAGACTGGTCACCTCCCACAAAAGGAGGCCAGACTGCAGCTTAGGCCCACTCCCCAAGGGGAGCAGGGAGTTGGCCTAAGCCATCAGTAGGACACCCTCTGAGGGTTCCCAATATGTGAGAGGGGGTTGGCTGGACTGAGGACTGCTCCCCCCCCACCCCAGTACATGCATTTTGTGCACCGGGCCTCTAGTGAGATTAAGGAAGAGAAAAAGATCAATTTTGCATTTATTGAATATATACTATGTGCATGGAATTGAGCACTTTCCATGCATTGTTTTTCATTTTTATTTATTTTTTTAAATTTTGTTTAATTGTTTAAAGTATTACAAAGAGTAGTAAATATGCCTCCTTTTTTTTCTCCTTCACCTTCCCCCAGTCTCCTCTATCCTCTAGTGTCTTGTGTCCATTAGTCATGCTTATTTGCAAGCATACAAGTCCTTTGGTTGATCTCTTACCATCCCTCTAAACCCTCCTCAGCTATAGTTTGACAGTCTATTCGATGCTGCTCTGCCTCTTTTTCTGGTTTTGGTAGAAGTATTTTACTGGTCATAATAAACTGAGCATGAATTGAGAAGTGTTCTCTCATATTTTTGTTCTATTTTTGTTCATCAGTTTATAATGTCTTTTGTGTGTGTGTGTGTGTGTGTGTGTAAAATATTATAAAGAGTAGTACATATGTCTCCTTTTTTTCCCCTTTGACCTTCCCCCAGCCTCCCCTACCCCCCAGTGTTGGTGTCCATTGGTTATGCTTATATGCATGCATAAAAGTCCTTTGGTTCATCTCTTGTCCCCTCTCTCCCATCCCAACCCTCCCTGGCCTTCCTGCTGTAGTTTGAAAGTCTGTTCGATGCTGCTTTGCTTCTGTATCTATTTTTGTTTATCAGTTTATAATGGTCTTTATTATCCATAAATGAGTGATGTCATGTGGTATTTTTCTGTCATTGATTGGCTTATTTCACTTAGCATAATGCTCTCCAGTTACATCCAGGCAGTTGAAAATGGTAATAATTCCTTCTTTTTTATAGCAGCATAGTATTCTATTGTGTAGATGTACCACAGTTTTCTAATCCATTCATCTGCTGATGGGCACTTAGGCTGTTTCCAAATCTTAGCTATGGTGAATTGCACTGCTATGAACATAGGGATGCATATGTCCTTTCTGATTGGTGTTTCTGATTTCTTGGGATATATTCCTAGGAGTGGGATCACTGGGTCAAATGGGAGTTCCATTTTTTAATTCTCACAATAAATTCTTATTACTCTCATATTACATAGTAGGTTGCATAAGCTGAATTCTGGCTACACTGATGAGAGAATAGAGCTGGGGGGTATAGAGAAGAGTCTGGAGAAGGCTCACTACCTAGCAAGCTCAGGACAGTAGTAAATTAGGTGTCAGAGGAAAATGCTCCAAAGGCAAATTTCATGAAAAGATAGCAAATGGAAATAATAGAATCCTAACAAACTTTGCTTTATTTCATGATCATGTTTAAAACATTTAAAGAACTGGGAAAAAGTGATTTACACAGAGGAAATTACAAGTGCCTTTTAATTTTCAGATACCTCAATAATAGTAATAAGTTGGTGTTAGGGGTTTATTGTAAAAATTAAGTAGGACAGAGCTTGTGAGTGTGGCGAGTGTATGTATATAAGTGTAATGTGTGAGTGTGTATATGTATGCACATGGCAGTGTAGCATGCATGTGAGTGGTGTATGTCTGTGTGTACCTGCATGTGTGCAGTAAAGCACATCCAATACATTCTTGCTTCATGATCCTCTATTCATTAACCTGGTAAAATAACCAACCCCACTTAACCTACCTACCTCCTCTGAGTCTGCCTCTGAGAGGAACATAGCTGTCTAACTGGGCTTTTTTTTTTTTAATTGATTTTAGAGAGAGGAAAAGAGAGAGAGAGATCAACTTTGGTTACTTTTTGTATGTATCAGGACAACTCTCTAACCAACTGAGTTACCCAGACAGGGCCTAACTGGACTCTTTTCAAAATTCAGAATAGATACTAAAATACCAAGTCATTCTAATATGTTCCCTAGACACAAATTCTCCTCATTCTCTAAGAGATCCATTTAACACCTGCTCATCTGTTTTCCGACCTCCAGTACTCCCTCTAACCCACTACAACTTTTAACTGTTGACCTCACCTCATATTTCCTTGAGAAGCTAGATATAAATTATACAGAAATTCTCTCATTATCCAACCATCGCCTATACCTGCATTATTTCTACCAAATATTTAAAGAAAAATCAATAACAATCCATCTCAAATTCTTTCCAAAATATGAGAGAACACTTCTCAATTCATGCTCAGTTTATTATGACCAGTAAAATACTTCTACCAAAACCAGAAAAAGATATCAATATAAAAGGAAATTGCAACCTAATATATTTTATAAATATAGCTGCAAAAATTCCCAACAAAATATCAGCAGACTAAATTCAGCAACATATAAAAAATTATTATCCATAACCAAGCAGAATTTATCCCAGGAATTCAAAATAGGTTTAAGATAAGAAAATCAATCAATGTAATTCACCATATAAAAAAGGGACAAAAACAACATGATCATCTCAATGGATGCAGAAAAATTATGTGAAAAAATTTAACACCCTTTTACAATACAAACACTCAAAGTTGGAATAGAAGTGAATTTTCTCAAGATAAAGAACAACAAAAAGCCCTGAAGCTTCCGCTAAGGCTGGAGCTTCAGCCTCCATGAGAGACTCCCTCTCATACCCAAGGGCAGAGGACCTTCTGCCACCAGAGTGAAATCCTAGAGACTGTCATCCTGGTAAACCTGAGTGCTGATAGCATCAGCACTGAGGTTCACTGTCTACTTAGCAGCCCATCAGCTCACAAACTACTAATCTTAAGAAGGCAAAGTGTAGAGGCAGGGGGAGACCTCATCCTGCAGAGTGGTACCTACTCCTATCAAAACTTTGTCCAGGTTCTTCACAACCCAGTGTGGCCTTGAGTTCCAAGGGTAGTTCTGGTCCCCCTGTATTTGTGGATCTCACCTACATTCCGAATCATTGCAATGGCAAGACTGCTGACCTTTAGTTCTTCTGACGAGTGCATACATCCTACTCTGTGGTCAGTGGGAATGATTTGCCCTCTGCAAGAGACCCACCTGAGAATAAAGGATGCACACAGACTAATAGTGAAGAGATGGAAAAAAATATTTCAGGCAAATGGAAATGTGAAAAAAGCTGGGGTTGCAATACTTATATCTGATAAAATAGACCTCAAACTAAAGGCCATGACAAGAGATAAGGAAAGCCACTGATAATACTAATGGGAGAAATCCAAGAGGATATAACTCTGGTAAATATATATGCATCCAATACAGGAGCACCCAAATACATAAAACAACTTCAGGATGATATCAAGGGAGAGATCGATAGCAATACAATCATACTAGGGGACTTTAATACCCCACTGATACCACCTCTAAACAAATAATCCTCTAAACAAAAAATCAGCAAAGAAACAGCAATCCTATCCTAAATGACTCACTAGACCAGATGGACTTAATAGATATCTTCAGAACATTTCACCCCAAAGCTAAAGAATATACATGCTTCTCAAGTTCTCATGGGACATTTTCAAAGGTTGACCACATATTAGGATACAGGCAAAGTCCCTTCAAATTCAAGAAGATAGAAATCATAACAAGCATCTTTTCAGATCACAATGGCACAAAACTAGAAATCAACTACAATAAAAACAATGAAAAAAACACAAATGCTTGGGGGCTCAATAACATGCTATTAAACAATGATTGGGTTACCAAAGAGATCAAAGAGGAAATAAAAAGCATCCTGGAAATAAATGACAATGAAAACACAACAATCAAAAATCTATGAGACACGATGAAACCAGTTCTGAGAGGGAATTTCATAGCTCTACAGGCCTACTTCAAAAAACAAGAAAAAATGGTAATAAATTTCTAACCTTGCAAATTAAAGAATTAGAAAGAGGGCAATAAGAAAAGCCCACAGGCCCTAGCTGGTTTGGCTCAATGGATAAAGTGTCAGCCTGTGGACTGAGGGGTCCCAGGTTCAATTCTGGCCAAGGGCACATGCCTGGGTTGTGGGCTCAATCCCTAGTGGGGGGCATGCAGGAGTGTAGGAGGCAGCCAATCAATGATTCTCTCTCATTATTGATGTTTCTCCTCCACTCCATTTCTCCTTTCCTCTCTAAAATCATTATATATATATATATATATATATATATATATATATATATATATATATATTCTCCACAGTACCCAGAAGGAAGGAGATAATAAAGATCAGAGCAGAAATAAATGACATAGAGACCAAAAAAAAAAAAAATACAGATAAATGAAACCAAGAGCTGGTTCTTTGAAATGATAAACAAGATTGATGAATCTCTAGCCAGGCTCACCAAGAAACAGAGAGGATGCAAATAAACAAAATCAGAAATAAAAGAGGTGAAGTAACAACTGACCCCACAGATATAAAAAGGTTGTAAAAAAATATTATGAACAAATCTACTCTAACAAACTGGACAACCTTGATGAAGTGGACACATTTCTAGATAAATACAAGCTTCTAAATCTCAATCAGGAAGAACCAAGAAACCTGAATAAGATGATAACTACTAATGAAATTGAAACAGTAATCAAAAAGCTTCCAGCAAACAGGTGCCATGGGCAAGATGGCTTCACAGGGAAGTTTACCCAACATTCAAAGAAGAACTAAAACCAATCCTCCTCAGACTATTCCAAAGAATACAAGAGGAAGGCACACTTCCAAGCTCTTTCTATGAAACCAGAATTACCCTAATCCCAAAACCAGACAAAGGCACCACAAAAAAGAGAACTACAGGCCAATATCCTTGATGAACATAGATGCTAAAATCCTCAACAAAATCCTAGCAAATCAGATTCAGCAACACATTATAAAGATCATACACCATGAGCAAGTGGGATTTATTCCAGGGATGCAAGGCTGGTACAATATCTGCATATCAATAAATGTGACGCATCAAATAAACAAATTGAGAGACAAAAATCACATAATTATATCAATTGATGCAGAAAAGGCATTTGACAAAGTCCAACATCCTTTTCTGATAAAAACGCTCAGCAAAATAAGAACAGAAGAATCATACCTCAACATAATAAAAGCCTTATATGACAAACCTACAACCAACATCATACTCAATGGGAAAAATTAAAAACCATTTCCCCTAAGAACAGGAACAAGACAGCGATGTCCACTTTCACCACTCCTATTCAACATAGTACTAGAAGTGCGACTTACAGTGATCAGACAAGGAGAAAAAATAAAAGGCATCCAAATTAAGAAAGAAGAAGTAAAACTGTCCTTATTTGCAGATGGCGTATGACAAACTTACAGTCAACATCATCCTCAATGGACAAAAGCTAAAACCATTTCCCATAAGAACAAGAACAAGACAGGTATGCCCACTTTCACCACTCCTGTTTGACATAGTACTAGAAGTGCTAGCCATAGTGATCAGATAAGAAGAAATAAAATGCATCCAAATTGGAAAGGAGGAAGTAAAACTGTTCACTATTCACAAATGACATGATACTGTACATAGAAAACCCTAATGACTTCATCAAGAAATTATTAGGCTTAATAAATGAATTTGGCAATGTAGCAGAATACAAAATTAACGACAAGAAATCTATGGCATTTTTATACACCCATAGTGAACTCACAGAAAGAGAAATAAAAAAAATTTACCATTTACCATTGCACAAAAAAAGAAAAAAATTAAGATACCTAGGAATAAACTTAACTAAGGAGGTAAAAGACCTCTACTCAGAAAACTACAGGACATTGAAAAAAGAGATAGGGGAAGACATAAACAGATGGAAGAACACACCGTGTTCATGGATTGGTAGAATCAACATAATTAAAATGTCCATACTACCCAAAGCAATCTATAGATTCAATGCACTCCCCACTAAAATGCCAATAGCATGTTTCACAGACCTAGAATGAACTCTCTAAAAATTCATCTGGAATAAAAAAGAGATCCCTAATGGCTGCAGCACTCCTGAGAAAGAACAAAGTAGGAAGAATCTCAACCAGATTTCAAGCTGTATTACAAAACCACTGTTCTCAAAACTGCCTGGTACTGGCACAAGAACAGAAATATAGACCAATGAAATAGAATAGAGAACCCAGAAATTGACCCAAACCAATTAATATTTGACAAAGGAGGCAAGAACATACAATGGAGTCAAGACAGTCTCTTCAATAAATGGTGTTGGGAAAATTGAACAGATACATGCAAAAAACTGAAACTAGATCACCAACTTACACCATACACAGAAATAAACTCAAAATGGATAAAGGCCTTAAATGTGAGATGGGAAACCATAAAAAAAAATTAGAGGAATCCACAGGCAACAAAGTCTCAAACATATGTCGAAGCAATATCTTCACTGATACAACTCCTAGGGCAATGGGAACTAAAGAGAAAATAAACAAATGGGACTACATCAAAAGAAACCATCAACAAAACAACAAGAAAGCCCACTGCATGGGAGAACATATTTGCCAATGTTATCTGTGATAAGCATTTAATCTCCAACATTTATAGGGAACTCATACAGTTCAACAAAAGGATAATAAACAATCCAATCAAAATATGGTCAAAGAACCTAAAAAGAATCTTTTTTGAAACAGGACACTCAGAAAGCATGTTCAAAGTCACTAATAATCCAAGAGATGCAAATCAAAAGGACAATGAGGTACCACCTCACACCTGTTAGAATGGCTATCATCAACAAATCAACAAATAACAAGTGCTGGAGAAGATGTGGAGAAAAAGGAACCCTCCTTCACTGCTGGTTGGAATTCACACTGGTGCAGCCATTGAGAAAAACAATATGGTGTTTCTTCAAAAAAATTATAAATGAAACTGCCATTTGACCCAGAAATACCACTTCTAGGAATATATCCTAAGAAAACAGAAACACCAATCAGAAGGGATATATGCACCCCTATGTTCACAGCAGCACAATTTACAATAGCCAAGATTTGGGAACATCTTAAATGCCCATCAACAGATGAGTGGATTAGAAAACTATGGTGCAGCTGCACAATGGAATACTATCTATATAATAAAGAAGGAATATGCAAATTGACCATCACTCTGGTCAATTTGCACCCACAGCTGAGGCTAAGTTCCCATAAAGAGCCTTAAGGAGCAATCAGCAGGGACCTGAGGCCGCACACCCATCCACCTCCTGCATGGGGCTTGACAGTGGACCTCAGGTCATGCCTTCCACCTGCAGGGCTTGACAGGAGACCTCAGGCTGCTCCCACCGCCCTGGCACCAGGCCAGAGGAACTCAGGCTGCACCCTCTTCCTTGGTGCCAGGCCGGAGGACCTCAGGCCATGCCCCCTGCCCTGACCCCACCCTGCGGGACTTGACGGGGACCCTCAAGGTGTGCCCTCCACTCTGGTGCTGGACCAGGGGACCTCAGGCCTTGCCTCCCACCTCAGCACCAGGCCAGGGGACCTCAGGCTATGCCCCCTGACCTGGCACCAGGCTGGGGGATCACAGGCCACTCCCTCCACCCAGCAGGGATTGATGGGGACCTCAGGCCATGCCCCCCTGCCCTGGCACCCAGGGGGCCTGAGGCTGCACCCTCCCCTACCTGGCAGGGCTTGACAGGGTGGGACTGGACGGGTCTGGATCTAGCCCAATAAAGGGAGGCCATCCAGGTTTGGGTCTTGAGTGATTTTGAGGTGCACGTGGGTGGTTGAAGACTTGACTCTGAGTTCCATGGTGCACCCCAGACTCTGACAGGAGGAAGATTTTCATATATGTTTCACTAATTTTCTTTAATCTCTGACACTTCTACTATAGAGAAAGGGCAAATAGCAATATTAAAATATTTCCTCTAATTAATCCCCTTTTAATGTGCATGAATTTCATGCACTGTGTCACTAGTACTGCTATAAAAAAGAAGGAATTCTTACCATTTGTAGCAGCATGGATGAAACTGGACAGCATTATGCTAAGTGAATAAGCCAGGAAGTAAAAGAAACACCACATGATCTTAGTCATTTATGGATAATAAAGAACGTTATAACCTGATGAACAAAAAGATAGAAACAGAGAGGTTGAAAAAATGGCGGCGGTATAAGGAGAAGAGTCCGGTGCCTGCCCGGGAGCAGAGGGAGTGAGCAGCTAAGGCGAGTGCTTTCCAGCCCAAGCTGCAGAGGAGGTGGAGCTGGGAAAAACCTGCGACCGGGTGAGACAGAATCCTGCTGGGAGAGGTGAACTCGGGGCTTAGGGAGGGTCAGTGAACCAGACCCCAGCCCCTGAGGCCCCAGAAAGCCCAGGCGCAGGCACTCGGCCATGTCTCTGGGGACGGGCACAGTGGAGGAAGCGTCCAAAGTACTGCTGGTCGGCGGGGGACTCTGGATACGGGTTCACAACCAGGATAGGGCGGGGGAGTGTGGGCAGAGGAGAGGCTGCCCCCCTCGGACTGGATTCCACGGCGGGACTTGCAGTCAGAGAGGAATTGAGTGTTCCAACGGAGAGGTGTGCACCCGCGCCATCCCGCCTGCCTCCATAGCCGGCGACTCAGCACTCCCACAGGGGTGCACCCGCTGCGGCTGGCACCTCACGGCCCTGAGCCCCGGAGAAGGGACAGGGAGCGCGCGTGTGACACAGCACCCCCACCGGTGCCGTACATGACTGGCGCCTCTCGACCCTAAGTCCCCGAGAAGGGACGGGGCGCACGCGCAAGCACAAGCACTGCCGGAGCCCCTCCCGCCCGGGGCTCACTGAAGAAAGACTTTTGCCAGTGGCAGAAGTGGGGGGAGAGGCGCCAAGCGGCAGAATCTGGAGAGAGAGGGAGAACCCAGGGAAGTGGCAGCGAGTTGGAGGCCGGATCGCGCTGGAGCCTGGGACCTGAGTAGCCATTGTCCCCTGGAGAGATAACCCCTCCCTCCAGTATCCA
>PVJC01022349.1:0-27407 GCA_004026665.1 Murina feae | reverse complement strand
CCACTTCCTGGTGCCCTGGTGCCCTGGTGCCACTTCCAACTGCCAGCATAGGCAGGCAGTTGCAACAGAACCCTTTGGTTTGCTCTAGTTCCGTGGCTGTTGGCCTCCATCTTGGCTGGGTTAATTTGCATACAGCCGCTCTGATTGGCTGGTGGTAACGGTCACATTTGCATGTTTCTCTTTTATTATAGAAGATACTTGTGAAACATTGAAGCAACAATTCAATACCACACTTTATTCACATTCTAATGAGAGAGGCAGTGGGGATTCAGGTATGGCTGATGTTCTTTCTAACTACGCCGCAGACTCGGCCGTGTGTCAGGGATAATAATTCTTTCCTACTCCCTGCTTTATTCCCAGGATGCTGGAAATGACTAAGACATCAGACAGTAAACTATAATACCCAGGAAGTTAAACAGTGACTTGTGTATGGAGACTCTCATGAAAAATGGACAGAAGCATCTGGGAAGTTTTACGACAGCAAGGCCCCACCTTTTTATTGGCTTTTCGTGAGAAACGTGTGGAATGAGGAGAGACACGGGGGTTTGGCTTTAAGTTGATAACTGAATACTCCGAGCCTAGCCAACCAATGGGGGTTGAGTAAGGAAGTGGGGGTGAAAGAAGCTCAGACAATGGTGTACAATTTAATGAACATGAGGAGAAATAATATTTTCTCCACCATTCTGCACCATTCTACCCTAAACATATACTATGATGTTTTTTATGATGTACCAGTGGAACCTCATCCAGATCCCAGACTTTAAGCTTCATGCCCTAATGCAGTGGTTCTCAACCTTCTGGTCCTTTAAATACGGTTCCTCATGTTGTGATCCAACCATAAAATTATTTTTGTTGCTACTGTTATGAATGGTAATGTAAATATCTGTTATGCAGGATGGTCTTAGGCGACCCCTGGGAAAGGATCGTTCAACTCCCAAAGGGGTCGCGACACACAGGTTGAGAACCACGGCCCTAATGCGATGAGTCTTTGGGGGACAAGTATGTTTTTTAAAGAGAAAGAATGTGACTGATTATGGCAGAGGTGGACTTTGTAGATTATTTGCAAAAAAAGAAAATGGACACAATGATTTCTCCTATATGCACGTCCCTTTGTGGTAGGACTTGGCTGTTTCCCCCACAGGAGGTAGAGCCCATTTACCCGCATGTTGAGCCTGAAGAGGACTTTCGTAGGTTGTGGCAGAAGCGCAACGTCCCAGTCTAGGTTTTCAGGAGGCCTTGCAGCTCCTGCTCTTGCCTTCTGGGAATGCTGCCAACTTGTGAAGAGGCCCCGCTAGCCTCCCTGAGGGTGAGAAGAGCACATGAAGAGAGAGGCCCAGCCAACAGCCAGCACCAATTGCCATACAAGTGAGTGGAGCCATCTGAGACCCTTGTTCCAACTGACCCACCAGTGGATCAAGGCAAGACCAGCTGAACAGTCCAACGGAGCCTAATGCAAATTGCTGATCACCCAGTGATGAGAAAAGCAGAATGCTTATTGCTTTAGGCTCTTTGGGGTTGATTCGTTACACAGTAGTCAATAACCGATATAAGGGGGAAATGGCCATCACATCAGTAAAAGACTTTTCTCACCTTCCTTAAGAAAAGTTCCTGGTTCACTATGAAGTGGGCACGTCAGGAGGGGCTCCAGCCTACGTAGCAGGGCAATCACTGTGGTGTGTGTGGTTTGAGGTTCTCTGACTCTCCCTGGAGTAGAGGAGAACATGTGCACTTACAGCTCTCCATTCACTTACTTTGGACTCAGGACTTCCTCAAAAGTGAGTACTGATAATAACCACTGAGCCCTTATTGGCGTCAGACACAGCACCAAACTGTTTCCTTGGGCCATCTACTTTAACAAGAGGTCCTACTGTACCGATTTTTGATGGAAGTAACTGAGCCTTAGGAAGATTATTTTGCTGGAATTCAAACCTAGTCTCACACTGCTGTGCTAAAGCTTTGCTGGGACATGGACATAAGCATAAAGGCCAGATGGGAAATAGTGATTGGCGGAGGGTGCAGAGGTGCTGAAGTTTTAATATGGAAAAGAAATGTTCAGATGGTTCTTAATCTAGTTCACCTCTTTTCTCCATACTACTAACCTGGTTGTTTTGCCAGTTTGCTGCAGCTGCGACATCTTTTGCAAATTACTCCTAAAGCTTCACTTTAAATAGAGAAACTCTGAGGATCCCTATCATAACCACAAGGTAAAGAGAATTAAAATCAGCCTGAACTGTGGAAGAAACCCAACTGCTTATGTATTTCTCCAACACAACTCCCTGTCATACTTTTTTAAAAATATATTTTATTGATTTTTTTTACAGAGAAGAAGAGAGAGGGAGAGGGATAGAGAGTTAGAAACAACAATGAGAGGAACACATCGATTCAGCTGCCTCCTGCACACTCCCTACTGGGGATGTGCCTGCAACCAAGGTACATGCCCTTGACCGGAATCAAACCTGGGACCCTTCAGTCCGCAGGCCGACGCTCTATCCACTGAGCCAAACCAGTAAGGGCTCCCTGTCATACTTTTGGTTCTTTTCCTCCTTGCAAGTAGAATGGTAGCTACCTCTATTCGATTAGCAACCATTAAAATCATAACGTGAACTCAGAATTCAGAACAAAAGCAGAGACATGGGCACATGTACTATAGTGAACTCCACAAGTCTCTCATGCTGGCAGGATTTGCTTTAAAGAAACATAATAAGAGTGTAGGTGATGCTTCTGGCTGTTCGCTGGGTCAAGTTCAAATTCTCTGACTTACAGCTCCAAGAGAGAATAGCAAGAGAAAAGTGAATTGGAGGAAGGAAGTTTAATAGCAGAATTAGGAGAAATAGAGAAAAAGTAAAATTTAGAGAATAGAAAAAAGGGAGATGATGGGGAAAATATCTAAGAAGATGGGAGCAGAAAGGATTCATTTTAGGACAAAAAGTGAAATAAAGAAATGAACGAGCCCTGACTGGTTTGGCTCAGTGGATAGAGTGTCGGCCTGCAGACTGAAAGGTCCCGGGGTCAATTCCGGTCAAGGGCATGTGCCTTGGTTGTGGGCACATCCCCAGTAGGAGGTGTGCAGGAGGCAGCTGATCGATGTTTCTCTCTCATCGATGTTTCTCTCTCATCGATGTTTCTAACTCTCTACCTCTCCCTTCCTCTCTGTAAAAAATCAATAAAATTAAAAGAAATGAACGAACATATGGAATACTAGGAGGTAAGGAAAAGAAAAATTGGGCTTCAGTAATGTGACAAGTAATATATTTTTTAAAAGAAGTCATAGTGACAATAATTAATAGTACTTTTCTATTTGAAAAGTTGTTAAGAGTAGATCTTAAAAATTTTTTTCATGAAAAAAATTTTGTAACTATGTGTGGTGATGGACATCAGTAGACTTATTGTGGTGATTATTTCACTTTATCTTATCTAATAAAAGAGTAATATTGAAATTGACCATTTCTATGGGATGCCTAAGCCACGCCCACCAGCCAATCAGGGCAACTGTATGCAAATCAACCCAGCCAAGATGGAGGCCGGCAGTCACGGAGCTAGAGTAAACAGCAGGCTTCCGTTGCACCAGGAGTAAACTGTCTGCCTAGGCCGACTGGGCCTCTCTCTGCTCCTGGCAACATAGTTGCAATTATAGAAGCCATAGAGCTGAACCAAACAGGAGGCTTCCATTGCACCAGCGATGGAGGAAACTGCCTGCCTAGGCCGGCTGGGCCTCTCTCTGCTCACAGCAACATTCTTTCAATTATAGAAGCCACAGAGCTGAAGCCAACAGGAGGCTTCATTACCTGCCTAGGCCTTGGCTTAAAGCAACAGTTTCAATTTTAGAAGATAAATAAACCCCAGAAACCTGCTTCTAGCCAGCCTTGCTGGGATGTTGGGTCAATGGGAGCTGTGGGCAGCCTAAAAGCCTAAAAACAGCCCTCAGCCCTGCACCCAGGCTGCCCAGGCACTCCAGTAGTGACCCGAAACCTGAAGGGACTGTGGGCAGCCTGAAAACGACCCTCAACCCCTCACCCAGGCTGGCCAGGCACACCAGCAGGTGGACATCCCCTGAGGGGACCCAGACTGTGAGAGGACACAGGCTGAGCTGAGGGACACCCCAAGTGCACAAATTTTTGTGCACCGGGCCCTTAATATATATATAAATATCAAATCATTATGCTCTACACTAAAAACCAATATGTCAATTATTTCTAAATTTTAAAAATATTTTTAAAAACTATTCTCCTTGTTATGGCCAGTTTGGCATAGTGAATAGAGCATTAGCCCAAGGACTGAAGGGTCCCAAGTTTGATTCCTGTCAAGGGCATGTAATCGGTTGCAGGCTTGATCCCCAACCCTTGTGGGAGGCAACCAATGGATGTGTCTCTCTCACATTAATGTTTCTCTCTGTGTGTCTCTCCTCCTCCTTTCCACTTTCTCTAAAAATCAATAGAAAAACATCCTCAGGTGAAGATTAATAAAAAATAAAACAAACAAACAAGCAAAACTATTCTCATTCCTCTTTCCCAACACAAGGCACAAGGCTAAGTGGAAATATACACCTCTGTAGACTCTTCCACTATCAACACACACACACTCACAGCCCACATGCACCATACCACAACACATATAACACATCAAACACCATACACCAAATGCCACACACATGCATGCCAAATAAACCGTACAGGTCACACACACCACACCATAAACACACCACACATAAAACACACATAGTACACCACAAACACATATTACACGCAACAGACATACCCCATAACCACACACACCACAAAAATACCACACACTTAACACATAAGTCACATATTACACACTACAAATCACACATACACCACACATACCATATCATACATACACACCAAGCACACATTGCACACACATCACATACATATCATATACGCCACACCATATACACATGCATGCCATACACACCACACCCACATACACACACATCAAGCACACCTTACACATAACATACCACCAGTCACACACACACTACACATACCACACCACACATACACACCAAGCACACATAGTAACACATCACACTCACATCATACACACCACATACTACACACACATACACACACACCATATACACATCACACACCACACAAATCCTACACACAAACCACACACTACATGCACACCACACAAAACACACACACAGTGCTAGGAAGGGGTTAGGGAGTCTGGGTTCTTGGCAAGCATGTGTTGTGGTCTGTAATTCCCTGGCGTTCCCTTCCTCCCAAGAGACCTATAGCTTTCTAGTGTCCTTAGCAAAAAGCAGACATGCTCGTCTCTGCTGAGCATCTGATGTTGTCATCTTCCAAACATTTTCATAAGACAGCAAGTTAGAGACCAATATGTTCAAAGGGAGGATTTAGTCTATTTACAGATTCCTATCAGTGGGTGGCCAACTTAGTTTGAATCTTGATATAGGACAGGAAAACAAGAAGGTTGGTTTGCTTAATCAAAGGTTTTCAAATATCTATTTGGAAAATATGTGTTTTGTGGAAAATCCCAAACATGTTTTTAGAGGAATCTGCTCCATCCTAATTTCCACATGGTTCACAATTAACACTATGCATACCTCAGTCCTTCTCTGAGACTTGCAACAAATGTGAAAAGATCCTACAATAGCTACAAATAAACTTTTAGTAATTTTTGGGTAGTTTTAAAAAGCTTTTTTTTTTTTCCCCCCTGGCCAGTGTGGTTTAGTTGGCTGGAGCATCGTCCTGTACACCAAAAGGTGGCGGTTTGATTCCTGGTCAAGGCACATACCTAGGTTGTGAGTTAGATTCCAGTTGGGGCTCATAGGAGAGGCAATGGATCAATGTCTCTCTCTCTCTCCCTTTCTTCTTTCTAAAATCAATTTTTTTAAAAAAAACTTTAAAGCTATTTTTGTATTTTCTCCTTTAAAAAATGAATTTCCCAAAAGTTAATAAAAAATAAATACAAAGAGTTATAAACTAAATCAGAGATCTAAATGCAATGTCTTCATCTTCTAATTTTTAATGTTGGCAAAGTTTATATACTTTAAAAAAATATTTTTATTGATTTTAGAGAAGAAGGGAGCAGGAAAGAGCTAGAAACATCAATGATGAGGGTCATTGATCGACTGCCCCTGCACACCCCAAATAGGGATCGAACCAGCAACCCAGGCCTGTGCCCTGACTAGGAATCAAACTGTGACCTCCTGGTTCATAAGTCGGCGCTCCACCACTGAGTCATGCCAGTCAGGTTTATCAAAGAGAAGGTTGATACCAAAGTTACATAAAGTTTTTAAACAAAATAAGAAATTCCATCATCCCCCACCTCCATCTCCAATCCTGGCTTCTCTGAGGTAGACAAAGAGAGGGGTCTGGGTGGTGGGTGAGACTCTGCTTTTATAATCAGAGCAAATAAAGAAATACCAGCACCACCTGGATTCTACCCAGAGTCATAACTCGAGGTGCCTGTGTGATGTCTAGGTTCCCGTTGACCTTCAGCAAACGCCACCTACTCATTACCATGATCCTGTGACCAAAGGGGAAAGAACCGCTAGGATCCCCTTTTCCATCGGTGGGCAAGGAAAACGGAGTGGTAAGGAGCTGTGTCAAAGGTCACACACACAGTTGGAAGCCCCAACAGGTGGTATTGGCAGCGAAACCTACGAGTCAGGAACCCCAGGGCACCTGGCACTGAAATAAAACGTTGCTAAAAGCATTAGGTTCTCTTGTTACTTTATGATAAGTCCACACCTTGGGCCTCAGTGCTTGTCCCATCTCCCCGATGGTAAGGCACTATGACTTCAGAGTGTCCACTAACTCAAAAGTACAAAAGCAAAGGGAAGGAGGAGGAGGAGGAGGAGCAAAAGGAGGAGGAAAAGGAGGAGGAGGAGAATCCAGGGAGGGAGGACATTGGCATTTTTGGCAAGGCTTTCAAATTCTCCCCTGACATCTGAAGCAAACGTTTTGTGTACTTTTCCAGTGCACTTGATGGAAGATGTTATGTAATTCAATATAACTATAGCTTGAAGAAATTAAAGACCATGCCAGGCTTATCAAATGTTTGGACCCAGCTAGAGATACAGAAATATTAAGCACTCAAGACTTGGCCTTTATGTGGGTCTCCCCTGCTTCGCCTGGTATACAATGTCTTTTATAACTTTCCCCAATCTATCTTTCTCACCGTCCCAGCCACTGCCTGCTGCACAGATCATTCACCCCAGCCAGCCTGCTGGTGCCAGCTCACCACACAGCTCTGTGCAGCCTTCCCACCATTCCCAGTCTCTCTCACGTCCCCTGCTTATCTGAATTTGGCTGCTTCTTCAGAATCCAGTGGACACACCCCTTCTTGGAGAAGGTTTCTGAACCACCCCAGTCCTCTGGACTCTACACATTGTCCCAGTTCAAGTCAGTCCCTTGACACAGCGATAGACTCAGGCAGCACCCTCTTGCCTGGATGCGTCCTTGACCTCCCTGAGCCCCTTCTTCAATAACATGAAGTCGCGATACCCCCTCCATGGAGTCCGCATAAAGTGCTAGCACAGTGTCTAGAACACAGGTGCTCCCCCAAAGACACAGTTTCCCGTCCCGTCCCCTGTGCCAGGCAGCATGGGTGTGAGTTCTCAGTATGTGCCCCATGTTGCAGATGGGCAATGAGCAGAGTCCTGACTTGGAGCAAGTTTTTTTATTTCATTCCTCATCTTGAAATCGGGGAGTTTTACTTGAAATAGTCAGCTAGTCATATCTATAATGCAGAATGTTGTGGAGAACAAGACGGATGTGGTTTCTGTCTTCATGGAGTGAGAAGATAAGACACAAATATATTTGTTCTACAATACAACTCATTTGGCATTTGACATACGTTATCTTGCTTGGTTAGTTATCTATTTACATGTATGTCTTGTCCCCTATCAAGATGGTAAATTTATTGAGGGAGGAGGGCCTGGATCCAATTCTGCTGCATCCCTGGCCTACACAGAGTGTCACGTGCATGGCAGACATTCAATAATATTTATTGCTAATTACCTAAAAGATAGATCTTTCTCCCGCAATAAAACTTTATTATGAAGATCCTATTCATCAATGAGGACCTATGGCTCTTCTCAGTGTGTTCAAAACAATGTGTGAAAAATAAACACCCAACCACTGTCCTGTGGACATCAGTGCCTCCCAGGCCTTCTACCTGTAATTCATTGCCATCTGCTTGAAAAGCATGGAGCTCAGACACCATCAATCAACAGCCAAAGTTGACCATTGGTCCTCCTCCTGAATTGCCCTTTCCAGTGAAGTAACAATAGCAACACATTATCACATTGAACCCTGAAATAGCTATTCAGCAGGCCTGCATCATCCACATTTTATAGGTGGGGAAACCAAGACTGAGAGGCCTAAAGTTAACTTACTCAAAGCCACGAGCTGAGATTTGAACCCAGGAAGTCTGGCACACGGCAGGGAGCACATAAAACTCTCCAGACTGTCTTACCTCGTGACAAAAAGGTAGCTTGGCCTCCTCTAACAAGAGGTAATAGCAAAGAAGAACCAATAACAGGCCACGGGCCCCTCTGCAAGTCCCCAGCAGAAGACCTTTACGGCAGAGACTCCTTTCCTCACAGCCATGGTGAGAAAGATAGCCTGTACCCACAGGTGGCCATTTTCTCATGGCCTCGTGGCAACTGGGAGGCTTGTGCCTGTCTGAGAATTGGCTCAGCCTCTCACCCTGGGCCTTCCCCAAGGGCCCCCAAACTAAGGTCTCTTATCCAGTGTCCTCTACCCCTGGCCCCCACCCAAGGCCCTCATCCAAGGCCCTTCACTCAGGGCCTTCACCCAGTGCCTTTATCCAGGGCCTTCATTAATGGCCCCTACCCAGAGTCCCCTGTCCAGAACCCCTCACCCAGTGTGCCCCTCCCAGGGCCGCTGCCCCGGAACCCCACCAAGGGCCCTCTGGAGCAAAGACCCTGACCCACTTCTTCCTCCCTTCCCTTGCCCTGTATCTTGTTGGTGATTTTTTTTTTTCAATTTATGATTTTCAGCCCAGCCGGTTGTTAGCCTGCTATGTTTGGAAATGGTAGATGATTAAACCTCCTGGCCAGGTGTAAATGCAACCTTTGTCATCTGGAAGCTGAGAGAATTACCTTGTTGAGCTGCAACTGCCTCTGGCTTCGAACTTTCTGCTCCAGCAGACCCTTTTACAGGCCTCCCAGGTCTAAGCCCAGCCTAGAAGCCAGAAATTTCAGATGTACCGACGCAGCCACAAAAACACTGGACAGATTCTAAAATTTAGAGGAAACATTAACTCTCTCTCTCTCTCTCTCTCTCTCTCTCTCTCTCTTTCTCTCTCTTTATTTATCTGAAAGGAATTTTTACCAGGTAAATAATAAAAATATATAATCATTGACTAGGATTTAAAACTGAACCAAAAATATATTTGTATTTCTGTTGCCAATAAATATCCCTCCACCCTAGTTTCTTACTTTGCCTCAGTAGCCACCTTGTGGCCCTCAGAGTCCACTTGTCCATTCATCCACTCAGACCTGGCTGCGGCAGCTGGAGGAGGCCACTTCTAGAAATGGACTTCCAAGCTCCCTTCCTCAAGGACGTCCCTACAGTTAAAACCAAGCTCTGACCAGACCCCAGCCTGTGGGAGGGAGAGGTGAGCCAGGATGCCCTGTGCTAGGAAATTGCTAGAGCTGGGACAGAAGCTCTGGATCAGCGCTCAGAGCCCCGGCAGCCCAGTGCTCCCTCAGAAGCAGCCAGAAACCTTCTGTTGACTTTTTCAGGCCGAGTTCTCACTGGCAGACATGTGCTTCAGGAAGCTTATTGCTGAGCAAACAGCATGCAGCAAGTGTGTTTTCCATGCCTGTTCCCAGCACGCTGAGCGTGGCTGCTGCTCCAGGTGAGCTGAAGGCAGCGAAACCTGTTCTCAGGTTGCTGGAGGTTGTCCCAGTCCCTTTTCCAGGCTGGGTGCCTCTCACTCAATATCAGTGTGCTTTGGGCAGATAAATAAAAGTCTACTTGGGAGTTCTCTGTGGGCAGCAAAGAAATGTTTTTCAAAGTCAGAATGAATAAATCAACAAAGCAATACACAGGTGCTCAGTGAGCATCACCCTGAGCCACCGCTGAGTAACACTCTCTGAGAGACGGAGGACCCTCTATGAATTTTACCAGCAAAGGACTGTGATGTTCCACCGCAGTGATGGGCGCCTTTGATATGCAAGCAAAGAAGGAGATAGGAGAATGTGTTGGATGGCTCGTTGATAGATGGTAGAGTGCAGATACGTGGAGAAGAGAAAAAAAAAATGATCCCAGGCAGGGAGGTGGGGAGGGAGGCTGCCTGAGACCGGAGGCAGCTCCAGAAGCTGCAGCGGAAGGTTCCTGTCAGGTTGAAGTAAGACACAACTGTGTAGAGGAGGGAGGACGTGCACCTGAAGGGCCTTGGGGATGCTGACATTTCTTTAAACAATGCCCTTGAGGAGGGGCATCGTCCAAGATGTGTGTTTGGAGAACTGTGCCACTCTCCAAAGGGATGGGGTGGGAAAGCAAGGGTTAATCTTAGAGATATTTTGAGGAAGACGGATTGGTGACAGAATGGGTGACAGGAAGATAGTGGTGAGGGGAAAGGAGATGACATACTGAGAGATGGGGTGGGGTGTGACAGTAAGCAGGGTGGGAACTTCACTAGAAATCTACTGAAACCCCAGCCCCTGGAAACCCCTAAGCAGTCAATAGGACTCCCTAGTCTTGCTTTCCCCTATTTTTGGCCCCAGGATCTCCTTTCTCCTGGTTCTCAAATTAGCCCAATTTTACCCCAGATTACTGTTCTGCTCAGTCTTTCCTCCTCTTCAATGCCTGTTTGTTTATTTTTGAGGGAGAAAATGATATTGCTCACAAAAAGATATAGCCCATGAGATTTGTTCTCGCATGGATGCCATGGCGAGATTGGTCTTTAATAGATTCAATGACCTGTCTGCAAGAGGCCACCCCTCAGAGCACACCAGATTTTTAAACAGGGAAAACCCGAATAAAAGGATGGACGAGGGTATTCTAGAGAAGGAAAGAAGGGGAAAGAAACAACCTGAGGAGATGTTCAAGGAGGAATGAGGACACTGAGCAGAAGTCCTGAGACATTAGGCTTGGGACAGCCTCCAGAAATAATTTTTGTCTGCAAAGTTCCTGTATTGAGAGGAAGTAGATTAGGAAACACAGATACCAGCCTGGTAGTGGCTGATTGAATGGATGGAAGAATGGATGGAATGAAAGAGGCAACACTACCTCTTTAGCTTAGTTAGTGCTTTAACACTAACATTTACATATTCAGTTATATTTGTGCCAAGCACTGTGCTAGGGTAGGTGGCACCTATCAAGAAAAAAAACAACACAGTTCTTGTTCTTTGTGGACCCACAGTTTATGTGAAGAAACACCAAGACAGATAATCCTGACAATGTGAACTCTCCTGAAGGAGATGCAAAAATTCCATAAATGAGGAGACATTCAAGCAGGATCAAGGAGATAAATACACGCACTCACAGACACATATTCATACAAATACACACATATACGCACACATAATCCCACACACAAATACACAACAGAGATGCACACATATGCATACAGACATAAACATACATGCACACGTGTATACACACACACACACAGCAAAGACATAGAACACACCTATTATGGACTCACACTTCAGGCCCTAAGCTTGGCATGTACGAAAGTAGGAAGGTATGTGTCTGTGGTACTCTCAGAGAACTCAGAGAAGTCCTGAGAGGCTGAGACATCGAGTGTGATGAGAAGCCAGGTAGGAGACTGGCGGTCCCCTGTAGCCACTAACTGGTAATGGGAACAGTAGGGAAGCAACCTGGATGGGGCAGGGAGATGGTGGCAAAATAATGAATCCTGTTTGAAATAGGCTTTCCCCAAAAGAGCCTGAAAGAATTCCAAAGCTTTGTCACTCAAGATATCTCATTTTCCAGAGAGCAAAATAGACAATTGAGCATGACACAGGATTCATCTCACTGGAGAGTTTCAGAAGCCAGCATCTTAATTTACAGCCATCCTTCCCCTTGGAAAATGACTCCAAAGCGGTAGGTATTCAGTACTGTCCTAAGGTGGCAGTTAAAATTGTTACTAGACTCTGGCAAAGGGCCAACATGGCATTCTACTGTCTATAAATTGGACAAGGGATGGTGGACATTAAACAAATGTTTGTCAAATGAATGACTGCAATGACTTCATGGCAGGCCCTGTGCGATAGGCCACAGCAAGTGAAATACAGGCCCTGCCCTCCAGCTCTTAGCAGTCCAGTGAGGAAGACAGGTGTGTAAACAAATTGTTATAGTGAGATTGCTGTCATAGAGGAGAAAAGCAGACATACAAGACGGTTTTTATTGCTAAAGTACAAGGGGCAAGGGGGCATGTGGCCTGGGCCTCACAAGGACCAGTGTGCCAAGGTGAAGAGTCTGATCTTTATCAGGGAGGCGACACAGAGCCACAATGAGTTTTAGGCTGAGGAGTGACATTATCAAGACTGCATTCTGGAAAGATCACTTTGGCTGTGCAGGCAATAGCTCGGTTAAAGAAGATTGGGGAGGAGGTGGGCCAGCTGGGAGGACATTTCAAATGTTTAGATGACAGATGTTGACTTTCTACACTGAGGGAGTACGAGGAGGGGCCACAGCGGAAGGCATACACGTAAGAGGTGTTCGGAAGGTGTTTGAGCCCAGTGACTGATCCGGTACAGGAGCTGAAGGGTGGGGGGGTGTCTAGGTTCTCCCTTGGTTTCTTGTTTGGGTAACAGGGTGCTTGGTGAAACATTACCAAGAGAGGAGACCCAAGTCGAAAAGCAGTTTATAATGAGGAGGTGAAGGGCAGGAGGGAGAAGAAGGAATTGTGATTTGGACACGGTGAATTTGAGGAGCTAAAAGCTAGTCATCCTGAGGTGGGTCAGAGCCCATTCTCTCAGAAGGGACCTGCGACCAGCTGGGGAAAGAGGCCTCCAGAGTCACTATGTCCATGCCTGACTTCTGAGCACAAGGATGTGGGCGGGTCATCTCCATTCAAAAAATACCAAACCAATCCATTCAGGAGAATTCCTTTCTGACCAAAGAGTCCAGCACAGATTCACAGCAGAGCTCCAGGGGCCAGAGCAGCCTTCAAGACATTGAAATTGGCCCCTGGGATTAAGGACTTCAAGAAGCATTTGCCAGGAACTCCTCAAAGCTGGAAACAGAAGCCCTGGAGCATTAACTATAAATAAATACTTAGTCGATTGGTTTCTTCCTCGCTTTTCAAAGGGCAGTTTACTTCCTGGATTATCATTACAGTAGTCTGCGCTCCGGAAAGCAGGATTATTCAAGTGCCACAGCACAGGGTTGGGGCAAAAAAAAAAATCTAAAGATCACCTTGTTCTATAGATCCACTTCCTCCTGCTTAGCCTGCATCTGGAAGGGCAGAAGCAAAAGGCCTATTGTTGTGTGTGTCTCCACTGAAGGCATGTTGTTTCCCACTGCAGACCTATATTTTTCTCCCCTTGAGGTATATTCATTCCATTTGAGGAAGAGAGGGAAAAAAGGTGCCCATTTTCTGTTAACAGGAAAGCAGCTGTCCCTAAGGTGTTTAATGAGCTTCTAGAATGGGCCAGAAACTGTGTTGAGGCTGGGGGTAGAGGGGGATACCAAGAAGATTTTAAATTGCTGCCCGTCATCAAAATTTTTTCAATCCATTGTGCAAACATGAACAATACGAGGCAGAGAGAATGGTTGTCACAGCAGCTTGGGTTGTTAACTAAAACCCACAGATGGGTCCCTAGTTTGTGACTGCAGACTTTGCTGGCAAAGTTTGCATAGATGTGCCTGGAGGTCTGCTCAGGGGAGAGGCCCACTCATTCCTAGGTTTTCAAAGTACAGTGGGGCCCACAAAGTAAGCAACTATGGGAATAAAGGGTGGGAAGACACATTCTGATACCTCCCTTGCCTCTTACAGCATCTTGGTGGGAGAGTGAAGAATCACAAGGCAGGAGCGTGGGGTGGGGATTGTTCAGTTCCATCACAGGAAGAGCTCTTCCGTGTCCTGACATTTGTCCCTGCATTGTCACCTCCCTCTTGGGCTGTCTCAGAGCTGGCAACATTAGTTAGGTCTTGCCCTCCTGTTGATGATGAAAGGTTTGGGGAAGTTTTTTGGTGTTGCACACTCCTCTGGCAACATCACTGCTGCTGTGAGAGGAAGGTGGCTCAGATCCTGGGAGTCCGCAGACTCGGCCTAGTAGAGAGCTTTTCGTTTGTTTGAATTCTGTTCAGTCCGATTGAATCTGTCCTTGCCATTGTGTGCCCTGCTTAAAGCACAGAAGTATGTTATGAAACTTAGAGACCTACAAGGTCGATGGTTCTCAACCTTCTGGCCCTTTAATACAGTTCCTCAGGTTGTGCTGACTCCCAACTATAAAATTATTTTCGTTGCTACTTCTTAACTGTAATATTGCTACTGTTATGAATCATAATGTAAATATCTGATATGCAGGATGGTCTTAGGCGACCCCTGTGAAAGGGTTGTTCGATTGCCAAAGGGGTTGCGACCCACAGGTTGAGAACCGCTGTACAAGGTCATCCCATGCCCCAGGGTTCTACATTCCCCCTTACCCTGCTCTACCTTTTCTCATTTTCCACAGCAAGTATCTCTTTCTGGCATACTATACAACTTCCTTATTCATCATGTTATCATTGTCTGTCTTCCCTTGCTAGTTTGTTACCTCCACGAAGGCAGGAATCTTGGTTGTTGTTTTTTTGTTGTGGGGGGTGGGGGGGATGTTTAAATCCTCACCAGAGGATATTTTTTCTGTTGGTTTTAGAAAGAATGAGAGGGAGTGTTGGGGGAGAGGGAAGAGAAGAAACATTGATATGGACACATCGATTGGTTGCCTCCGGCAAGTGCCCCAACCAGAGCAGGGGATCGAAACCACAACTGAGTACACACCATTGACTGGGGATGAAACCCAGGGCTTTCATCCAAGGGCCAATGCTCCAACCACTGAGCCAAACCAGCCAGGGCTCTTGGCTGGTTTTATTCACTTGTGGATCCCAAGTGTCTGCAACAGCATCTGGCACATAGTAGGCACTCAATATATAAATGATAGATATGTCTTCCATATTTTCACTCAAATTGCTAATTAAGATGTTGGAAAGCATAGATTTACTGGTGTACTGATGCATGTGCTCCAAGAAGTATGTACAATATATTTATGGTCACAAGGTTGCCCACAGTGAAAGGTTGTATGCACCTGTTCATTGATAGAGGATGGTACATTCATGTAATAGAGTGTCGTGCAGTCATTTTTTATAAGAGTTGAGGCAGCACTGGCCTGGTGAGTCAGCTGGTTGGAGCATCACCCCATGCATGTGCCCTGTGGATCCAATTCCGGGTCAGAGCACATACCTAGGTTTTGGGTTCAATCCACAGTTGGGGTGCATATGGAAGGCAACCAATTGATCTCTCTCTCTCTCTCTCTCTCTCTCTCTCTCTCTCTCTCTCTCCCAATTCAATAAAAACATATACTTGGATGAGGATTTTAAAAAAAGAAATGAGGCAAATCTATAGGCACTAATACAATATGAGTACCAAGATGTTAGACTGAAAATGAATTTCCCATTAAAAAAAAAAAACACACAAAATTTTACATTTGTGACAGCATGGATGGACCTGGAGGGTATTATGCTAAGAGAAGTAAGTCAGACAGAAAAGCAAATACAAGGTGATTTCACTTCTCTGTGGAATCTAAAAAAGTAGAACTCACAGAAACAGAGAATAGAATCATGGTTCCCAAGGGCTGGGGATGGGGGAAGAGGGAAAGGAAAGGAGCTAAGAATACTGCATTATATACTTTAAAGTTGCTTTCAAGAAAGTAGACCTTAAATGTTCTCACCACAAAATAAAACATGTGAAGTGAAGGAAATGTTAACTCACCTCATGGTGGTGATCTTTTCACAATATACATGTATCACATTGTCATGTTCTATACCTTAAACTTACACAATGGTATTTGTCAATTATATCTTAATAGAGCTGGGGTGAAAAATGGAACATACATGACAGCATTAATTATGCTTTTGTATGTGTTTTAAGAAGGAATGTCTATATCAGCCTTACCCCTGCTTCTTCTTTTTGCTTTGATTTGGCTTTTGTGGTTGCAACAATATTTCTTTAATGGGTTTGTTTAGGAATAATTGAACAACCAAACATTCATTAAACACCAAGCAGGTGCTAGAACCTTTAAACACACTATTTCCTTTAATCCTCAGACATGGTGGTCACTATTCCTATTTCCCAGCTGAAGAAATTGACTTGCCCAGGATCACACAAAATCCTGGATTCTACCGACTTTGCCCTCCATCCCAGCCCCTCTTGTCAAGGACAGAGTTTGTCCCTGCATTTCTTTGTCTCCTCCTGGTACACAGACCATGCCAAAGGCTACTACACTGAAGCACCATGGACTTCAAGGTGATCTGGCTTCGAGGGGCCTGGTCAGCTCATCCTTCTCCCCTGCAGAGGTGTGGGATAAGGAGGTATTGCCACAGCCTTGTCAGGGAGCTGGAGTCTGTCTGTCACCTGCCCAGGAAACAGAACCTTGCAGACAGGCACATCTGCCTGCCCAGGTGAGACAACTGCCACCCGCCTTGAGCTGACAAGCAGGAGATCTGGTGCTGGTGGTCCCACGAGCCCCCAGCAGTTTCCCCGCAGACTTCAGGGCTGCAGGGAGGAGACATACCTCATGCCATCAGGGCAGCCCCAATATCAAGGCGAGCTCTGTTATGTCTAAGGCAGAAGGCCAAAATTAAGTTAATTTTATCATTGTAGGTGATTCGACTGTTTTAGTAAAAAGAGGGGACCTTGGGCTGGTGGCGTCACAGATAAAGAATGTGGACAGCGGCAGCAGATGGGTGACCTTGTTCTGCTTATTAACTCCTTTCCTTCCCCTCGGCCCCTCCACACCCCCTCCCTTGATTTCATTTTCAAGTCCAAGGTTTTAACAGCAGGAGGGGAAGGAATAATTAGCACAGCCAAGCCTTGGGAAAATGCTGCTTCAGGGCAATCCACATGTGCTCAGCCCATCAGTGGCCTTCAAGCAGGGCCGGGCTGAACACTCTCCAGTGCCAGGCTAGGCATCACAGGAGGAAGAGTCTGCCAGCCTGCCTCCTCCCCCCCCCCCCCCCCCCCCCCCCCCCCCCCCCCCCCCCGCACCCCCATCCTGCCCCCGGGATCGAAGGATAAGGCCATCTGCAAGGCAGGCCTGCTGTCTAGGCTAAGACACTCCAGGCGGTATGAACCCAGGTGGTCAGGAAGTGAGGGAGCGATGCTAATTCTCAGCCACGCTAATCCAATCCCACCCAACAAACATTTATTGAGTGTCTGTTAAGGACCAATTCTAGGCTAGGAACTGGGGATTGGAAGAGGATTGAGACCCTCTCCACCAGCCACGGAAAACCAATCTCTGAATGTTTGGGTTGGCAGAGCCAACGAGTGACCGGCTTAGGGACCAGAAGGACATTATTAGAAGAAACTAAGAGAAAGAAATGAACTCAAGAAGTCAAATTAGAGGGACCACTTGGCCCTGTCTGCTCAGATAATAGGGAAGGAGCTATACCAGGTGAGGACGTGGAGTCTTGGAGGGTCTATATTACAAATATTATATCCCTTTATCCCCTTGTGGACGTCTGTATTTCTCATCAGACAGGTCCTAATTTCTGGTATGAAAACATGTCTTCCTGAAATAAATGTCATGTGATGGGGTGTGGGGTGTATCGTTCATGGGCATGAAAGCACACTGCCTCTAACCAGTTCCATCTCTGACTTACACTCCAAGAAGATTTTTCACCACACACTTCCGTTCATCCTAGCCATCGCATTGGAAACCTGCTGTGTGAAATGCTGAGAGTTCTCTACCTGACATTCTTAAAACATGAGACAACATCATTGGCTTCTATGCACGATGATTGTGATGTACTCTACATATATTTTTCTAAAAAACAATTATATCCCGCAGGTAAGTGACTTTTCAAGTTGTCATTGGGGTAAATCCCTGTGAATTTTCAAATAAAGGAGTTTCATTACTTTGGCATTATTGGTTTACAATCTGTTCCACACAGATGCCTGCACAAAAACTTTGTTTTAGTTATATTGTGCCTTCTAAAATAGAGTGAGTAAAATAGTGTGCTGAACATTACCTCGGAAACTCAGGGTGGTATTAATTATACAATGATTGCACTTCAAGGTTGCACAATATGATGCCTCCGAGTGCTATTAAAGTGCACCAAGTTGCTTTCCTTCACACTGACTTGAATTCATTATTTTTAAATTTTGTGCTTATGTGTTTTTTAATATATTTTTATTGATTTCAGAGAAGCAAGGAGAGAGAGAGAGAGATAGAAGCATCAACGATGAGAGAGAATCATTGATCGGCTGCCTCCTGCGCACCCCACAGAGGGGATGGAGCTTGCATGTGCCCCGACCGGGAATTGAACTGTGACCTCCTGGTTCGTAGGTCAATGCTCAACCACTGAGCCATGCCCTCAGGGCTGTATTTATGTTTTTTATAATTTTTTTTTGTCTCTTTCCCTCAATACTAGGCTGTAACTTTTAAAAATTGCTTTTAGAATTCTAATTTAGAGCATCTACTTTCCTGCTCATATTAATAATAACAATAATTCTAATACTAACAGCTATTTAACTGGCAGTTACCATGCACCTGGCACTGTGCTAAGCACATCAGGAATATTTTTTCACTTAGTCCTTACAAGTCCCTTATAAAGCAGGTACGGTTATTATTCTCCATCTACAGATGGGGGCACAGAGGCTTAGAGAGAGAAATTAAAGTGCCCGTCTTCACCCAGCTGGAGGCAAGAGGAGACGTCCTATGTCTGGATTCAGAGCTCATGCTGTTAACCGTTCTCCTGTACTGACTCCTGCTCTGGCCTGGCCTACCAGACGATCAAAATCAATTACAAATGTTTCTAAACTAAGAGTTCCTAGGGTCCACATGAGAATCTATGAAGCACTCCAATTTATAAAGTCCCTGAGCTTTTTTAAAAAATGTTTTTATTTATTTTAGAGAGAGGAAGGGAGGGAGAGAGAGATAGAAACATCAATGATGAGAGAGAACCATTGATCAGAAGCATCCTGCACACCCTCTACTGGGGATGGAGCCTGCAACCTGGGCATGTACCCCAGCCAGGAATTGAACTTCAACCTCGTGGCTCACAGGTCATAGCTCAACCACTGAACCACACTAGCCGGGCAAGTCCCTGAGGTTTAGTGGATGTTTTTCTTTTCTGACTTCTTTGTTCTCATAGAAGTCATAGTTCAATACCTAAGATTGCTTTAAAAAGGGAAAATGGTTAATTAAGGTGTTTTGTTTTTCTAGAATAATACCTTGCTTTTATATAGCATCTATTCTAGAAGTTGTTCAGAAACACACATATCAAGCACCATATTTATCTTTATAACTAGGGGCCCGGTGCACAAAAATTTGTGCACTCGCGGGGAGGGGGGGTCCCTCAGCCTGGCCTGTGCCCTCTTGCAGTCTGAGACCCCTTGGGGGATGTTCACCTGCTGGCGTGCCTGGCCAGCCTGGGTGAGGGGCTAATGGCTGTTTGCAGGCTGCCCACATCCCCTTCAGGGTTCAGGTCCCTACTGGGGTGCCTGGGCAGCCTGGGTGAGGGGCTGAGGGCCGTTTTCAGGCTGCCCACAGCTCCCATTGACCCAAGGTCCCAGCAAGGCTGGCTGGAATCAGGTTTCTGGGGTTTATTTATCTTCTATAATTGAAACGCTGTTGCTTTGAGCCGAGGCCTAGGCAGGTAAGGAAGCCTCCTGTTTGTTTCAGCTCCGTGGCTTCTATAATTGAAACATTGTTACCATGAGCAGAGGTTCAGCCAGCCCAGGCAGGCAGTTGCAATGGAAGCCTGCTGTTTACTCTAGCTCCATAGCTGCTGGCTGCCATCTTGGGCATTCTGTTAATTTGTATACAGCCGCTCTGATTGGCTGATGGGTGTGGCTTGACTGGTGGGCGTGGCTTAGGTGTCCCAGAGAGATGGTTAATTTGCATATTCTTTTATTAGATTAGATATCTCTGTGATACGTTCCTGTTAGTAGGCATTATTATCACAGTTTTACAGTGTTTCGAATGAAGTTAGAGAAATCAAATGCCATGAGAATGCACATGGATGTTCATGCTGACCCCAGCATTGCCTTGACCCATTATCCTGTCCCAAACTGTAGGACCACTTGGCCCTCAGAAGCCTAAGACCTACTCAGATACCAGTAGACAAATATTTGCTCTTCTTTTCTGTGTTTTTTTCCCTTCACTTTTTCCCATTGCTTCCACTTTACCTGCTAACATGTGAGGCCCTGTGACAGGTGCCAAAGGCCACCTTCTTCCCTTCCACTCCATGAGCATAGCTGCCATAGAGTCAGAAGAGGGTGCAGACTTGGTGCATGAGGTGACTGTGAATCTTCCCCTTTTCAGCAAATGGCTAATCTATTCTTCCAGTTTCTCAGGCCTGGCCCTTGACGTCGTTCCTGACTCTTCTTTTTATCTTATGAACCGCATCCAGTCCATCAGAAAATTCTGCCAATCCTACCTTTCAAAATGTAGTCAGAATCAGATGCCTTCGGCCACATCCGTGGCCACCCTGTGGTCCAAGCCACCGTCACTCCCTACTTTATGGCAATGGCCTCCCAGATGGCTCCCTGCTCCCACTCACCCCCCACCGCCAGTGTGTTCTCCAACAATAGCCGGAGTAGTTCTTTTTAAAGTTAAGTCAGGCTATGTCGCTCTTCTGTTCCGAACCTTCCCATGGAACCCAGGTCATGCAGAACAAAAAACAAAGGCCTTCTGAAGGCCTGCACCTCCCTCACCCTCAGGTTTTTGGGGTTTTTCTTTTTTTAATATCGATCTTTTGCTATTAAAATGAACACTGGGGAACTGTTTACAGTTCCGGACGTCCTCAGAGGTCCTGGCAGTGCTTGGCTTTTCTTAGACACCCAGCAAGGTGGTCGGACCATCCCCCCAGCCCCCCACCCAGGGCATTGGAGGGCCTGATCCTTCTCAGGTGTGCTCGCCCAGCCAGGGCCCACCCCTCCTCTGCAGGCCACAGCAAACACTGGTGGCGACATTAAGGACACACTTTTTCTTTTTCTATTTGCTGTAGGTGGCAGAATGCCCAGGGTCAGCCCAGCACTGGCATTTTGGGAAGAAATTATAGACTGAAGAGACACCTAGAGAAAAAAAGGAGCATGGAAATCCTACGGCTTTAACAGTTACCCTTTGAAGCAGGCTGAAAGCAGGTGAGGTCAATAGCAGGACTGAGGGCTAGTCAGGCCGAAACAAAGCCAAATCAGACAAAAAGAGCCTCCTTTAAGGGCAGGCCCCACCAGGGGTCAATATCTGGGTGCCCAGGCAGTTTTCTGCCTGGCAAGGCCACGTTCCTTCTCCTGCCTCCATAGTTCTCAGTGCCCAGGGTTAGGAAGGGGTTGGCAGCCAGCAGACCAGGTGTTCTCCAGTTTTGTAAATTGGCCACATCACGCGGCACCTGATACACAGTAGCTGTTCCATGTGTGCCTGCTTGTGGAAGGGGTGAGTGAAAGCTGGCCCCATTTCCTGCCTCCCTAATCTAACCCCCTTCTCTTTTGATTAGGAACCCTGGGGACACACTCCCTCTGTGTTCTCAAAGCCCATTCCTCTGCCTATGCAAACGACCACTTCCTTTTCTTGCCTTCCTGTCCTTTTGGAGGGACAAAGGGGCCTTGCTCCCAGAAACACTGTTTCCTGGAGTCAGGAGAATTCCTGGAATGGGCAGGGACCTCGGCTGAAAAAGAGAAAGGAGAACTCTAGGTGAAGGCAGAGGAGAGCAGGAGCAGATCAAAGAGAGCCTGGACAGGGTCAGGAGTAGGGAGTGCTGGCAGGGAGACAAATGAGTCTCCCCGAGGGGTCAGCCGAGGGACAGGCGTGCCTACACTCAGATGCACAGTGACAGCACAGGAGCGCCATTGGTCATTGCAGAGAGACAATAGATGGAAAAGATAAGGGAAGGTGTAAATTAATGGAGAAAAGGAGCCCCAGAGATAAGGGTGTCTCCCTGTAATTAAAAACGTATAGCCTTCCATCTCCAAGGTTGCTGGTGTCCTAGACTGTCCTGCGTCTGAGCTGGCGTGGGAGCTAAGGCACATAGGGGCAGAAATCTGGCCGGTTAATGATTAGCTCCCAGCTGAAGGTTTAGAAGCTGACTCATCTTCATCCCAATCCCTGGCAGGAGGAGCACATGAGCCAAAGTTACAGGAGATGAGGTGAGTGACCCGCCCAACTCAAAAAGAGCCAGTCAGGCTTTTGACAAGGATCCTCACTTGGAGGCTGGTCAGGGTAGGCCCCTTTCCATGTTCAGGCTTTTGTTGTTTAGTTACTGGTGATGTTGATGGTGGTGATTGTTCTTCACCAATACTGATTGTATTTGAACTTGATCTTACTAGTTCCACAACCAAAAAGAGTGCTTGATGGCAGCTTCTAGCAAGATTCATCTGCTGACAGTCAGAGCTACTTAGAAAGAAGAATGGGAAAGACAATAGATCCTAGACTTGGGCTGGCTGGGGTCATGTCCTGCCTTGTCCACTTGCTACCTGTGTGACTTATGATATGATACTTGATCTTTCGCTGGGTTAGGGTTAGGATTAGGGTTAGGGTTAGGGTTAGGGTTAGGGTTAGGGTTAGGGTTAGTTAGGGTTAGGGTTCCTGACTCTATGCTTAGACATGTGGTTTGCTTTGGCCAATGGAACATAATATAAGCAGAGGCTTGAAAGATGCTTGTGCATTGAGATTTTCACCCTCTCTTTTGCTCCCTTTGGAACATAGTAACACATGGATAAGCCTAGGATAGCCAGCTGGAGGTGCATGACTCAGTATGCAATTAGCACTAACCATGTGACATGTGAGTGAGGCTATCTTAGACAAGCTAGCTCTAGCCAAGTTGATGAGTCAGAGTGGGGGAGATCAGCAGAAGAACAGCCCTTCTGGGCTCAGCAAAATACTTTTGATGCACAGAATTGTGAGTAAATAAAATTATGGTCGTTTTATGTCAATAAATTCGGCCGGTTGGTTATGCCGCAACAGTTAACTGATAAAGTGGGATAATCTGACTATCACAGGAACCTAACAACATTTCTTTGGAGCCCCATCTTTTCTCTTAGAAGATTCTTCATACAAACTGAGCTATATGTGATTTCCTCAGCAATTTTGTAGCAGCTTCCAATTTTGTAGCAACTATCCTCCTTCAATGCTTAACATGATCTGAATAGCAAGACTCAGTCTCTAACTTTTAAATCTCTTTAAGATTTCATTTTAATTTTTGGATGGGTAATGTATGAACATGTTGAAAATCTCACAGTCCTGTATTAGGGTTCAATTAGAGAAGCAGAACCATTGGGAGATACATGCATGCATGAACACATGTGCACATGCATATATATATACTAGAGGCCCAGTGCAAAAATTCATGCACTCTAGTGGGGACAGGGGAGTCCATCAGCCTGGCCTGTGCCCTCTCACAGTCCAAAAGCCATCAGTTGGAGATCCCTAGAGTTGCCACGGAGGCAGGAGAGGTTCCCACCACCGCTGCTACACTCGCCAGATGTGAGTCTGGCTTCTGGCTGAGCGGCACTCCCCTGTGGGAGCACACTGACCACCATGGGGAAGCTCCTGCATTGAGTGTCTGCCCTCTGGTGGTCAGTGTATGTCATAGCGACCAGTTGTTCCACTGGTTGATTTGCATATTAGCCTTTTATTATATAGGAGATATATATATATATATATATATATAATTAGAGGCCCGATGCATAAAATTCGTACAAGAGTAGGCCTTTGCAGTCTGGCTTCATCCAGAATGTCATCTGGATGGTCGTTCTGCTGTTTGGCCATTCAGTTGATTTGCATATTATGTTTTTGATATATATATATATATATATATATATATATATATATATATATTCATTCAATAAGTAATTGCAGGAGCTAGTTAGCTAGTTATGTAGTCTCTGTAGGTCTATTGTCTTCACATCTGTTGTTGGAGCTTGAAGTTGACAGGAAGATGAATGTAAAGTGGGAAAAGCAAGGACAAGTAGGAACGCACAAGTATGTGCTAGAACCCATGAGAATGAACTGAAACATGGGTAAGTCCTCATTGTCTCTGATGTTGGTGTCCTGCAGGAGAAAACATGCCCTCGTCATGCAGCTAAATACAGGATTCGGAGTTGGCCAAGAAAATTTTTTTAACGCTGAAAAAGGAAGTAAGGTTGCTGCCCTGTGCCAACAAGGACAACTAGATAAGCAACAACATACTGAATTACAAAATAGCATCTACTCTCCAAAGCTCACATAGTAATCTCTTTGGAGGCCTACTCTAACTGGAACGGACAGGAAAGGGAATTCTGGGAAATTTAGTTCAGCTTACCCCAGTTGACACGTGACAAAGCTGCCACTCAATCATAAAGGTTCTTACTGGACAATGTCTCCCTACTCCCTTACTTTCTCAATTTTCCTCCCCTGAACAATCAGGTATCAGCATCAGTTTCTTGTGTTTTCTTTCTGAAATATTCTGTGCACACATAAGTATACATAAAAATCTAGTACCTGGTGTATTTTTCACAGATCACATATTAAACTCATTCATTAATATCTTGCTTTTTGTGTAACTAAACAGTATATCTTGGAAATGTTTTCATATCAATATAGAAATTTTGCTTTTTTTTCTTTAGCAGCTGCATAATATTTCATTACGTGGATTTACTATGATCTGTTTAACTAGACCTTTATCAATGAACGTCCAGGTTTTTTCCTAAACAATCTGAAAAAGAATAGCCTTGGGCACTCATAACTGTCCTTATAATTAATGCTCATCAATCTGGTATGGTATCAACCAAAACAGGCCAGAATGAGATTAATGATTCCAATCAGGGCACGTGGGCTGCAGTTACAATGAAATTCGCTTCAGATACTCAGTCCACTTTAGTGTCTATCATCTATAAATTCATTTTATACCTTCTGTGCATTCATGCCTTTTTCTATCTCTGTCCTTGGTCACGAGCTGCATCTGAGACTGTTTGCTGTGTGAAATCCTGGTAAAGTAATTTAACCAGTAATTTAATCTTTATGGGTTCACCATCTAAAATGTTCATCAATAAAAAATTTCCTAATGATATAGATGTATTTATCAAACACAAAGCAACATAAAAATCTATTGGCATATAAAACAGTGGTCGACAAAGCTGAAAAATAATTTATGGTTATTTTATCTTTATGTTACATTTTGTAAAGCAGGCCTTGCAACTATCAGATAGAAGACAAGCTGCTTGAGCAAAGAAAAGTGAGACCCACAAAGAAAGACAGATTGGCCAGTTTCTCCTCCTAAGAATATTTTCATTGATTTTTCCGTTATTGAGTGTTGTCTTAAAGACCCTTTCACCCTTCATCCCCAAGGGTTTTATAAATATCACATTTGCTTCATTCATACTTTAAAAATCTGGCATTCTTGGGAGAGGAAATATTTTTTAAGAGTCATTGTTTTAAAATATAAGCATAGAATGTCTTGACTCATAGCACAATGGTGGGGAGAAAAAGACATGTACACAAAAAAGAAAACACGGAGTTACTCATAACAGTACATTCCAAAGCAGTTTGTTGTGTTTGCCTAAGAAAATCCCTCACAGAGCAGGGAGAGACTTGATGAGGGTGACCTCACTGACCGAGAGCATTCACCTGACCTCCTTGAGCCTTTTCTGATCCTCCAGGTTCCTTCTGTCTCCAATAGCCTGTGGCTTGAAAAGGTTCAGATCCAGAGAGTCAAGAATTTGAGCTGAAAAGGGAGAGACGTCTCAAGAAATAGTATGAAGTCCCTTTTGGCCAGAACATAATATCGAAGCATGAAAAGAGGGAGAACTGCGGTGGAGTCGGGTTAGAGACCCTGAAGTGCCAGATTTGTGAGACAAGAATACAGTTACTCCACACACGCACAATCCCCAAAGAGTGGCTCGGTAAGAAAATGCCTCATTAGGGACCTGGGGAAGGAACTAATATTAACAATCATTTTATAAGTGATACACTCAAATCTGGATAAGGAATATTAGAATTAGTACTTGAGAGTGGCTGAGTTCCAGGTCTGTGCTTTAGTGAGCTAGTGAGCTGGGCTACTTACAGAGCTCAAAAGATTTACAAACACATTAGGAAGGCTCAGCAGAGCCAAAAGCCAGTGGTGCTGCCCAGTCCCAGGCTCAGACTCCTTCGCAGGAAGGCCAGAGCAAAACCGAACCATTGGCCCCTGGCCACGTATTGAATCAACTAGAATGACCATGCTTCATGAGCAGGATCCAAACAAGTTCCCATCGGGGCCTACCCACCAGCTCTTAATTAATAGGCTCTTGGCCCACAAGTAAGAGTGAAAATGTTTGCAATAGGAAAAGAGTGATTACAATAGGGGAGGGGGATAACAAAGAAAGCAGAGGGAAAATTATGATGGGAAGATGGATCCAGGGCTAAAGTTAGCTGGCTGGGCAATAACTCATACCTTTATTTATTTGTTCAAGTCAGATGTGGACAACTACATAAATTTGATTCTTAGTTTCAAAATTCAGTCTACACAACAGAATATGAGAAAACAACGGTGCTGATAGGGTTCAAAAATACAGACAAATCTTCGTCAAGTAATGTGTTGTGAGTGCCAGCCTGCCACACTACTATGCAGGGACTGGGAGAGTTCACACAGAGGCTGGGGGGTGGGGGGGGGCACCAAATAGATTGAGAAATAAGAAGTCATGTTACAGCAAGATGGTTTCTGAGCTCCAGGAACACTAAGATTTCTAATGCCCAGGACTTTTAGAAAATCTTTCCTCTTCTCACTTTAGAGGATGCATGTTTACAGATCAGAGAGGACTTGGAGTTAGTGTCTAATGTGCTGACAGATTTGAAGAGAGGAGAAGACAAAAGACTAATCTAAACTAATAAAAGCGAAATATTAAAATTAACCGTTTCTCCGAGACAGGGTAAGCCACGCCCACCAGCCAATCAGAGCGGCTGTATGCAAATTAGCCCAGCCAACATGGCGGCCGCCACTCACGGAGCTGAGTAAACAGCCCTTTCCATTGCGGTAGGAGAGAAAGTGAAGCTGCGCCCCTCAGCTCAGCTCCGATTAAACTGCCTCTAGCGAAACACAGCTTTTTGAAACATTGTAACAATCATAGAATCCTCCGGAGCTGAAGGAGAGAGCAGCTCCGGCCTAACCAGAAAAAGTAACAATTGTTTCATTATAGACGCTGCGAGGTGAAGCAGAGGCTTCGTTAGTAGTTAGAAGGCCGCCTTAAAGGAACAGTGTATCAATTACAGTGTA
>PVJC01022348.1:16915-27535 GCA_004026665.1 Murina feae | reverse complement strand
CTCCCACCCCCCAGTGCACGAACCCTGAAGGGGCTGTAGACAGCCTGAAAATGGCCCTCAACCCCTCACCCAGGCTGGCCAGGCATGCCAAGCAGGTGGACATCCCCCCCAAGGTGTCCCAGACTGCAAGAGGGCACAAGCCAGGCTGAGAGACCCCCACCCTCCGAGTGCACAAATTTTTGTGCACCGGGCCCCTAGTATACATAATAAAAATTTTACCACGTTAACCTTTTTTAAGCATGCAGTTCAGTAGCATTAAGTACAGTCACATCATTGTGCAATCATCACCACCATCCATCTCCAGACACTAGAGATATGACTGTAAAATGAATATAAAATGGGAGGGATATATAATATATCCAGAACTTGGAAGTATATATTAAAAATCAATGAATTGCTAATGAGAAATGGTTAAAAAGTGTAACACAACTAAGGGTGCGGTATTAATCTCAAACATATCCAGAATCATAGAATAATAATTTCTATTTGATAAATGTGTTAAGTATAAACTGTTATCCAAATCCCTATTAAAAAGAAGAGATCCTAAACTGACAGTTTAATAAGAATACTGTTTGGCATAGGTAGTTAAGATATATAAAATGCAAATACTGATAGAATGCATCCAAGACAAAATATGGCTTTTTCCAGGGACGCTAGAACCACCAGTATCAGTCCACAACAATGACCAATAGGTGATGTGTATCTATGCTGCTTTATTACTGACTGTTATTCTATACACATTTAAATAAATTCTAAGAACAAACTAAACAATTTACCACGTCTCCAAGCACTTTTTTTTCCGAGTCAAGTGATCGAACCCGAGTTCTTAAAGCCAGAATTTCCTCATTCAGTCTCTGATTGTGTTCCTTTGCTTTCTTTAGGTCAATTGAATCTAAAACAGAGAGAAGAATGCACTCTACTCAACTGGAGCGAAGTTTTAATGGGAAGGTATTAACCCTAAAAACTCAGGAAGTGCTGTGTCCTAACCTTCTTGTCATGTCTCTGCCTGTGATCCTCTGCACAAGAGCTGCTAAACTCTAACATCTAGCTCTAGGAGACTCCACCAACCTAATGAAACCGAACAGAATGTTTTTTATTTCTCACCCCAAGACTAATGAATTGGACTTTTGAGTACAGGGTTTCCAGCATTAGAGGTTGTTCTAGGACCTGGGATTTTAAAACAGTTGAGCCTACCTTGTAATGGTTAAAGGACAGAAAAGGATCTTCCTGGCTTCCTTGTAGTCCTTGCAGTCCTGTCTCTCTGACACACCTAACAGACTTCTAGATACTTGTACTCATTAACAGCAAGTGCCCCATGGATGACTGGAGTAGTGAGCTAGGGACAGTGAATGAACAGATTTTCCGTGTTAAAGCAAGTTAATTCATCGAAGCCATTTTTTCTGCCTGTAGCTCCATCGTCATTAAAGTGGTAGTCTATTCTCAGCTTAGCACCTCATCTTAAGACCTGCTCTTTCTGGCACTCATCAAAGTTTCATGAATACAAACTTGCTGACTGTAATTTTCCTGAATTTGTAGCTGTTTCTTTTTAGCCATTTTTCACTTCTGTTTCTCTTATTTTTCTTTTGCTGCTTTAAAGTCATTGTTTTCCTTTTTCATTGCATGTTTTGTATTTAACTTGTATTAATTTTTTCTTTCTTCACTTTTTTCTCCCTTGCTACATTCCTTTTTCCTCTTTAGCATATAATTTTCAAAATTTGAAAAATGCTGAAAACATACCAAAAAGAAAACAAATTCACAATCCCTTTATATATAATATATATTCACAATTTGTAGATAGACAGATAGATGATAGGTAGGTAGGTAGGTAGATAGATAGATAGATAGATAGATAGATAGATAGATAGATAGAGTACGCAAACAAGATTTGTTCTACCTTTGGCCTATGCAATTTTTGTTGTTGTTAATCCTCACCAGAGGATATTTTTTTCCATTGGTTTTTAGAGAAAGTGGAGTGAGGGGAGTGGGAGGGAGAGAGACAGACAGACAGACAGACAGAGGAAGAGAGGTACATTGAATAGTTGCTCCCGGAGGAAATCCAACCCCCTACCCTTTGGTGCACAGGCTAACACTTTGACCACTAAGTAACACTGGCCAGGGACCAATAAACACATTTTAAATTGTTTTTCTAGTTGCTTCCATTACAACACTCAAATTTCATTGTATTATTTATAGCTGGTAGCATTTTTACATAGTCAAGTGAGGGTCAGATTAACTAACGCATCCCTTATGCCAAGTCTGTTGGCTTCTCAGCGAACAAGAATGTGTGAGGTGCGGTTAAGTGCGTTAGAAGGTGTCTTGATCCCAGTTATTCCAGTAAAATATGTATTATTTGTGTTTGCCACAGGTTTGGGAGTCAAGACATATCTGGGTTCAAATACCAGCTAAAATAATTAATGTATCTATGGGCTAATTCACTCAACCTCACCATGACTCAGCTTCTTTATCTATGAAATTGGAATAATAATTCTCACTACTTGAAACTGTTGTGAGGATTAGAGGTAATGCAGATAAAATGCCTGGTAGAGTACCTGTGACTATTAAGCAACAAATAGTAGTAATAGTAATAGTAGTTGAAATAGTAATAATAGCAGTAGTAGTGCTCTTATTATTAATATCATTTTAAAACATTGTCATATTATTATGTAATGTATTTTTAAAATATTTATTTTATTGATTTTTTTACAGAGAGGAAGGGAGAAAGAGAGTTAGAAACATCAATCAGCTGCCTCCTGCACACCTCCCACCGGGGACATGCCCGCAACCAAGGCACTTGCCCCCGATCGGAATCGAACCCAAAACCCTTCAGTCCACAGGCCCTCCAGTCCGCAGGCTGATGCTCCATCCACTGAGCCAAACCAGCCAGGGCTGTAACGTATTATTAAATATTATACCTGCTAAATGACTCACCATTTTCTTTCAACTTTGTCACATTTTCTTTCAGCTTGTCAATTTCTAGTTGAGCCTTTTCAAGTGCAGAATCTAAAAGAGAAAAAAACAAAAACAGAATACAGGATGGGGCAAAAGTAGGTTCACAGTTTTTCATATGGAAAATAATACAATATTCACTGTTTAAAATGCATTCTTGATTTTAATTCCACAGTCAATTTGACAGAATCATTATTATTTTATATATGTTCTGCCAAAGTAGAATGTACTTATAACCTGTTGATCCAATAATTCTACTCTTAGGTATATCACAGTTAAAATATATAGGTAAGTACAAGAATATCCAGAGCAACACTGTTCATTGTAGACCACAACTGGAAACAACAGAAGTATCCAACAGTAGAAAGGATAAATAAAATAAATGATTTTAATTTTAATAAACATTGAGTATGTTTATTCAATGGAATGCTCTACAAACAGCAAGAGTGAACAAACTGCTATAGGCAACAACATGGATGAATCTCACAAACGTAAGACTGAACAAGAGAAACAACTAAAGAATGTGTGAGGCCTGTAGTCAAAACTCAGAAATAGTGTTGCAAGTCAAGATAGTAGTTACTTTTGGGGAGAAGAGAGGCGCTGGGGAGCTGAGGATTTCTGGCTGGGTGTTCTGCACTTAAGAGTTGTGCACTTCTTGGTAGGGATGTTATGCTTATGCTTTACTAAAAATTTCTGGACACTGAAGAAAATGAGGCTTTTTATCAAATGTTTATGTGTTTTTCTGAAGAGATTATTTTCTGATGGCGCTCATGTTCCACCCTGAGAAAAGATCATTACACTTAAAACACAGTCGGAAGTGTTCTTCTGAACCAGCTCACCTAGTTTGCTCTGCTCTTTCTCATTCCCTTGCAGCTCATCAGTGAACCTTCGGATCTCTTCATGGACCATCTTTAACCTCTTTGCTATTTGCTCCACATTTCTCTCTATGCAGTTTTGTGATGTTTTATCTTTTTCTTTGTCTTCATTAGGGGACTAAAATAAAAGTATTGTTAGTAATAAAACAAAAAATAAATGTACTCTTATGACATTGTACTATTTCCTACGTGTTTAAAAACCAAGAAATAAAAGCAGCAAACAGAATATTTCATGAATGTGCATCATTTTATTAGGTTTTAATCCCCAAAATATGCATTAATTTAAAATAAATGTAATCACTATATGAATTTTTCTAAAAGATAAAAAATTATCAGCTATATAATAAAACCACTTTTAACATATTGGTATACTTCACTGCAGTGTTTTTTCTTCACATTCATTTAAAAAATATTTATTTTTGAGAGCATGACAGATGACCCCTTGAGACTGAAACCTAGATAAATGCCCTTTGACCAGAATCAAACCCAGGACCCATCAGTCCATGGGCTGACACTCTATCCACTGAGCCAAACTGGCTAGGGCATGACTTTTTCATTAACATTATGAGAAACATTTTCCACGTTGTTGAACAGATTTTGTAATGATAATTTTTAAAAGCTTGTATAATGCCCCAGAGTGGGCATAACATAATTCATCATTGAAACATTTTGGTATTTTCCAATTTTTATTATTGAAAATAATACTATAATATACCCTTTTATCCATATATATTTTCCTTTATCTTGGGTTAAATTCCCAGTATATACTGTATTCACTGGATTTAGCTTTTTAAATTAATTTCAGAGAGGAAGTGAGAGGGAGAGAGAAATAGAAACATCAATGATGAGAGAGAATCATTGATTTGGCTGCCTCCTGCATGTTCCACCTCTTGGGATCAAGCTCACAACCTGGGCATGTGCCCTGATCAGAAATCGAACCCAGTCCTCCTAGTTAATAGGTCGATGCTCAACCACTGAGCCATGCCAATCAGGCTGGATTTAGCTCTTAATAACATTTCCCCAGATCAAAAAATTTAATTCCATGAAAAGAACTTATATTTAAAATGATGGGCTTTACATTTTAAAGGACTCCTCAAAAGAGGAGCTTCATTCATATTTGGAAAGCAGTATGCACTGTCACTAATGTGATTTTTCAAAGGATATAATACACATTGATTAAATTTTGATACATTTAAAACAAATCAGCATTGTGTTAAAAGGGTAATGATTTTCCTTCTTCCTAAATTTTTGAGATATGTTTAAGATACCTTTATGCACAATCTGATCATTTTTGCATCATCAATACATACATTTAAATATATTCACACAAAATACTTCCAAGGTAGAGTTAACTTGCAATTGGGTGGTACTATTAAGTACTGCCCCTTATTCAGTTATCTAGTTAATTTTGGAATACCTGGGCAAATTCTTTCAGTAGGTTACTGCTCATATATCTTTGTGACTCTGGCTTTGAGTCCCCACGTTCCAGTTTACTCAAGAGTTTACTTCTGTCCACCAGTAAGTACGCAATCTGTTCACTGGGGCTGCTCAGAGCTATTTCAGAGTCTTCTTGATACAACATTTCTCCAACCTCCTTTATTTGTGCTTCTATTAGGAAGAAATAACAGAAACAAACTGTTAAAAGAAATGCAGGTAAATAACTACTCTATAAGATGCTAAATGAGTTAATTAGATAATACATTAATTTAAAAAGTAAGCAACACTGATACTATTACGTTTCTCTCCATCTCTCCAGTGTGTTTGCGATCTTTCAAAATTACAACAACAAAGTAGTGGGAAAAGTTCTCAAAAGCAGTCGATAGTCTTACTACTTGCATAAGTTTAAAATTTGTTCGTGAGTAACTTTAAAATTTATTTATTGAGTGCTTATGATGTGGCAGGTGTACTAATATCTGATATAAATTTATCTCATTTAATACTTACTACAACCTAATGATGCAGGAACTATGATTATTGTTTTATGAGAAGAGAACTTAGGCACCAAGAAACTAAATAACTTTTCCAAAGTGACTCAACAAATCTTGCCAAAATTCTTGGTAACTTCAATATTTAGGTAGATGATCATTCTAGTGTTCTACCTTCTCAGTCCTTTCACCAGCTAACTTCTTTTTTTAAAATATTTTTATTGATTTCAGAGTGGAAAAAGCGGGAGAGGGAGATAGAAACATCACTGATGAGAGAGAATCATTGATCAGCTGCCTACTGCATGCCCCACACTGGGGGATCAAGCCCACAACCCAGTCATGTGCCCTGACCTGGAATCAAACTGTAACCTCCTGATTTATAGGTTGATGCTCAACCCCTGAGCCACACTGGCCAGGCTCACCAGCTAACTTTTAAAGATCTAGAACTCTATTCTACCTCAGCTATCTACTCTGTAGTAACTCCTTAGACTTTGTATTTAGCAATAAGTCTTAAATGCAAGCATCCTATTATCTAACTAGGGGCCTGGTGCACAAAAATTTGTGCACTCAGGGGGTCCCTCAGCCTGGCCTCGGCCCTCTCATAGTCTGGGACCCCTCAGGGGATGTCCACCTGCTGGCGTGCCTGGCCAGCCTACGTGAGGGGCTGATGGCTGTTTGTAGGCTGGCCAAGCCCCCCAGTGTGGACCCTCACCCCATGGGGGTGTGGCAAGCCTGGGTGATGGGCTGAGGGCTGTTTTCAGGCTGCTCACAGTCCCTTCAGGTTTTGGGTCCCTACTGGGATGCCTGGGCAGTCTGGGTGCGGGGCTGAGGGCCGTTTTCAGGCTTCCCACAGCTCCCATTGACCCAAGGTCCCAGCAAGGCTGGCTGGAATCAGGTTTCTGGGGTTTATTTATCTTCTATAATTGAAACACTGTTGCTTTGAGCCGAGGCCTAGGCAGGTAAGAAAGCCTCCTGTTTGTTTCAGCTCTGTGGCTTCTATAATTGAAACATTGTTACCATGAACAGAGGCTCAGCCAGCCTAGGCAGGCAGTTGCAACGGAAGCCTGTTGTTTACTCTAGCTCCGTGGCTGCCGGCCACCATCTTGGCTGGGTTAATTTGCATACAGCCACTCTGACTGGCGTGGCTTGGCTGGTGAGCGTGTTTTAGGCGTCCCAGAGAGGCAGTTAATTTGCATATTACTCTTTTATTAGATTAGATTATTCTTTCTAGTAGCATGATTTGAACAAGTTTTCAACCATACTGGAAACTAGAATCCATTGACTTGAAATGCTTTTCAATGTTCCTTACCCTGCTCCTGTTCTCATTGTTTCTTACCCAGCTTAGGCTCTTATTATCCACCATTATAATCACTTCCCTGGAAACATTCACAATTCTCTTATCCCATTTCCTTCCATTAGACTTGATTTGTAAAACTCCAGTCTGTTTAAATACAACTTTCCACCTCTTTTGCACCTTACTGCAGAAGCAGAATGTGGTTGGACAAAACTGTGCAGCCAGTGCTCAATGATTATACTTTGAATTCATATCAATTGACCTCAAGTGAGCTCATATTGCTGACTAGTAATCCTCTTGCATTTCTCTAGTGTGTCTCTCCTCGCCCCTCTCCCTTCCTTCTCTCTCTCTCTCTCTCTCTCTCTCTCTCTCTCTCTCTCTCTCTCTCTCTCTCTCTCCCCTCTAGAGACCTAGGCCATTATTTCATTTCTTTCTCTCCCCCAATCTCCTTCCCCATCCCGAATATCCTGCCTCTTATTTCACTGAGAAAAGAGAAGCACTCCGAAGAGAACATCCACAAGCTCCTTTTACGGAATCTGCCAACTCCCACACACTCTCCCCTCTTGTGAGATTGAATGGACCTATCCTGGCTCCTAAGGCCAGTCCTTTCCCTTGCACAGTGGATCCCATTCCCTCTTATCTCAAAAATACTAAGCTTTAAAGTACTCTAAATATTTCCTGAATCTTTAATATGCTAGCTACATTACAAGGCAGGTGCCGTGGGTAACACTGAAACCACTAAGACTAGGACACAATCTCTCCCCCAGAGGAGCTGACACAGGCAATTATCACACAGTGTGGTGGTAAGTACCATAATAGATGTTGAAGCAAATAACCATTCTGCACTCTCTCACAGACATTTTAGAATATTTCGGAATACATACCTTAAAAAGGCATGCAGAAAATACATCTAAAACTTTACAAGTACTTTTGGAATGTTGACAACATACAGTATTTTCCCCCTTCCTTCTACTTTTATACATTTCCCAAATTTTCTAATGTCACATTAATTTTTAGAATTAAAAAATTAAAATTACGTTTTTCAAAAAGAGAAACTACCTTGTTTGAATTGGAGCTCTTTAAACTCATGCATAAGATGTTTCTTTTCCTTTTCATAACCATGAGAAAATGCTTCTCTTTCCTCTGGTAAGTTACAGACATAGCTTGCATCATTTCCCACCTAAAAAGAAAACAATACACTTTCTTACTCTTAGTCCATGGTTCATATTTTAACTCATATTAAAAGTCTATTAAGCGAAAGAGCCATTAGGAGATCACCATACTATTGTATCTGCAATCTGAGAAATATATTTTTTTTGTTAATCCTTACCTGAGGATATTTTTTCCATTGATTTTTAGAGGGAGTGGAAGGGGGGAGAAAGAAAGGGGGAAACACTGATGTGAGAGACACATTAATTGGTTGCCTCCTGCACATGCCCCAACTGGGGCTGGGTATAGAATCTGCCACCCAGGTACCTGCCTTTGACCAGGAATCAAATTCATGTTCCTTCTGTGCACAGGGTGATAATCCCATCACTGGCTAGGCTACCATCTGAGAAATAAACAGAAAACTCAGCTTACCTTAAATGTGGGTTATCAGACACCATTTCCCATAGGTATGATAACACATAATCACAGATTTTATGAGACAGTCACTGTCTCTAATGTTTTTCTCATTAATATACAAGGTTCCAAATCAAATCTTCCAATCTATGGTTTAGGAAACATGGTCATGATGCCATGCAGTGAAAATCTACATAAATATGTATACACTCCTATACTAAAATTGATTAAGATGCCCGAAATGTTAATAGGAAATTCTATTAAAATAAATTGTTGGGTATTATTTAAAAATAGTTTCTGGTTAATATGACAGCTTCACAAAAGGTACTTTATATGGCTAATAATAACAGATTGAGAGAGAACTATGTGCTCCAGGCACTGATGTGCTAAGGACATCAAATACAGGGCAAAAGGAGGTTCACAGTTGTGAGTATGGGAAACACAGAGTTTATTCTTGTATTATTATTACTGATTGTATTATTTTTCATATGAACAACTGTAAACCTACTTTTACCCCATCCTGTACTTAATTTTTACCACAGTCCCATGGAACTATAAAGTAGGCAGAGAGAGGCTAAGGAACAAGGGGAAGAGCTAGGCTACACACTCAGGTGGGCCAGAACCAGAGACGGACGGGGCCCTTACCTGGTGCCAAAATGCTTAGAAGTAGACTACCAAAATAACGGAATTGCATTTTGCTCAATTGTTTTGAAGCCTGTCGAACAACCTTTCAGAATATGAATAAAAAGCTGAATAGTACAGAAGGAAAGCAGGATTGAAGTCTAGCTTTAGAACTTCCTGGTAAGTTTCTTCCTCTTTAAAATGGCAATAAGAGTAATAACCTATTTCCTAATAATAATAGCTATAATTTATGAAATACTTGTTAGGTGACAAGTCGGTGTGTGAAAGGTTTATTCACATTCCCTTGGGTAAACCTCACAAGTCACTTTGAACAAACTATTATCATTTTCCAGGCTCAAAGATGTCAGTTACTTGCCCAGGGTTACACAGCGAGGCAGTGGTAAAGGCAATTTTTCACCCGTCTGCCTCATGTTAAAGTTCCTAGTCTAATATGCTCCACTGCTTTTGTTCTGAAGGAGCTGCATTCCTCTTTAAGAGTTTGGAAATCATACTGCCCTCTAAGAGTTAAATTTAAAAATCAACAAGTTTCCTATCAGAACTGAGATATGGAGACACCGCAGAGTGATGATTCCCGAGCAACCTGAGAGAATTAACTCATTTAAATAAATATGTCAAAAAGTAGGTGGATCAGTCTTAGCTGGTTTTGCTCAGTGGATAGAGTGTTGGCCTGTAGACTGAAGGGTCCTGGGTTCGGTTCCAGTCAATGGCATATGCCCAGAAGTGAGTGTGCAGGAGGCAGCCAATTCTCTCTCATCATTGATGTTTCTATTTCTCATCCCTCTCTCTTCCTCTTTGAAACCAATAAAAATATATTTAAAAAAAAGAAAGTAGATTGATCAGGAAACATCAAATAGTGACAAGAGAGTCAAATATATTATTGATTCATCTAAGGGCTAGGTAACCTGGTCCTAGGATATAACAGGTCTAGAAATAAGGGCAGGTATAGATAGCCCTGTTGTGTAAATATGACTATCTTAGCTGGTACTATAACATTTTAGAACCATTTGTTCATCAAGTAAACATATGATTAAAATTTGCCTCCCTATCCTATGTAGTGTGATTGTAGGGAGTGAATCCATCAGGCCATGTGACTGGATCCTCTGGCAATTATACTTTTTATTGTGAAAAGCTGGTTTCTATTTTTCTGAATACTTCTCTGTGAGTTTAGTTAATACAAGAATCAGAGGCATAGAAAGGGAGTGGACTGACAATTTTTGGGGGTTAAGGGTGTTGGGGGTGCGTGAAGAGAATGGACAATAATTGTATACCTATGGATGAGGACAGTGGGGGGGCAAGGACAGAGGTTGGGGTGGGAAATGGGAGGAGGGGAGCTATGGGGGAAAAAAGAGGAACAACTGTAATAATCTGAACAATA
>PVJC01022348.1:0-16815 GCA_004026665.1 Murina feae | reverse complement strand
AAAAAAAAAAAGAGTACCTTTGAGAAGCAGATCCACTTAGGTTTCTAAGCCAACAAGCCAGAGAGTCAGTTAGAGGGTCAGTTATTGAGACAAGGGGGAATTTACCAAGATAACAAAAGTCACCACGAGCAGGCCTATTTGGATAGTCATCCAGTCACCTCTGGGCAACATCCTGTACATGTCCTCTACTGGGAATCAACACAGATTATTGATATATTTCATTTAAAAATGTATGGGTGAGCGCTTTGCAAACTATACAGTGATATTCAACTGCTGGTTTTTAATGTGTTAATTTAATGGACAATGAAAAAAAACCTAAGTATTTAAAATGTTTTGCTATTAGCTCTTACTTGTTTCAATTTTTCCATGTTTCTCACTGAAAGCTCTTCTAGGTTTCTGGAAGTAGTCCTCAGCATGACTTCACTGTGCTGGAACAGGTACTAGAAAAAATAGAGTGGTTCTCCTGTAGCAGCACGAGGTTCCATTCTTTCTCAAGAAGATGAAGTAAGTCTAATTGAACTTTTCCCTTGAAAGATGAGAGAGGCATATGTGGATGCACACACACACAAACACACGCTACATGGAACTGAGCATGCAAGAAATCAGATATGTATGTACTGGGATGGGCAAAGTAGGTTAATAATAATAAATAATACAATAACTAATAAATAACACAAGAATAAACTATTTCACATACAAATGTAAACCTACGTTTGCCCTACCAAAATAACTGAATTGTATTTTGCTGAATTGTTTAGACTTTCTACAAAGATGTTTTCCTATTAATTGCTATGTTACCCAGTTATGTGCACTTACATGAAATAGCTAACACACAAAAATCAGAGCTTTCAACAGCTGCATATCTTCTAAAACAATAAATGACATGATATATATAGTGCAAATGTATGATAGTATCTTTAAAAATACAAACTTTTCTGTCTGCTCAGTTCTGAAGTTTGCAATTTAATAAGCTGAAAATCTCCCAAAAATCCTTTGCAATGTTATAAATACCAAAGAAACCTTTGTTCCCTGTAGTGAATTTTTTTTTGAACATCTTCACCTGAAGATACGGTTTTCACTGATTCTAGAGAGAAAAGAGAGAGGGTGTGAGAAAGAAAACACTGATGTGAGAAACATCAATCCTGTCCTGGGTTCAAATCTATAACCTGGGTATGTGCCTGACTGGAAATCAAACCAGTGACCCTATGGTGCATGGGATGACGCTTTAATTTACCCACACCAGTCAGGGCTCCTTTAGTGAATATCCTATCTAATAAAGAGAGAATATGCTAATTAATCCTCACACCATCACAAAAGATGGTGGCGCCCACAGTCAATAAGGAGGGAATATGCTAATTGACTGCCATGCCCTCAAAGATGGTGGTGCCCACACCCACAGGATGGCTGGTAGGGGAGGGCAGTTAGGGGCAACCAAGCCAGCAGAAGAGGGCAGTTGGGGGCAACCATACCTACAGGGGAGGGCATTTAGGAGTGACCAGACCAGCAGGGGAGGGCAGTTAGTGGGCACCAGGTTGGCAGGGGAGGGCAGTTAGGGGTGACCAGGCTGGCAGGGGAGGGCAGTTAGGGATGACCAGGCTGGCAGGGGAGGGCAGTTAGGGGGGATCAGGCCAGCAGGGGAGGGCAGTTAGGGGGGACCAGACTAGCAGGGGAGGGCAGTTGGGGGTGATTGGGCTGGCAGGGGAGCAGTTAGGTGTCAATCAGGCTGGCAGGGGAGTGGTAGGGAGCCAGCAGTTCCGGATTGTGAAAGGGATGTCCGACTGCCAGTTTGGGCCCGATCCCTGCAGGTCCCAGATTGGAGAGGGTGCAGGCTGGGCGGAGGGACAACCACCACCACCCCCCCCCAGGGTACAAATTTCATGCACCAGGCCTCTAGTTTAGAAATAAAAGGACTCCTCTGGAAGCTACAGAGCCCATTAATTCTATACTATCAGTGAATCATTTTGCTTACATAATACATCTTATCATTTTTGTTGACTTCTAAGTTATTCTACGCTCTTCTAAAACTTCTCACTCTAAGCCTGCCATCAATATCGTCTTGATTTTTTTTTAAGTTGAAAGTGGTCATACTACATGACAGCTTGCACTACATGGTGGTGTAAAAGTTAAATATCTGCTGATTGATGAAGTGGTATTTGTGTTACTAGGACCACATAAACAAACCATTCTTAAGTGTACAATTCAATGGTATTATTGGTAAGTACATTCACAATGTTGTAAAACAATTGCCGCTATCCATTTTCCAAACTTATTTTGTTATCCCAGACATTTATTCTGTACCCATTAAACAATAGGTCCCCATTTCTCTCTTTCCCCAGCCCCTGGTAACCTCTAGTCTACTGTTTGTCTCTACAAATATACCTAATCTAGGTACCCCATATAGGTGGAGTCATACATTTGTCCTTTTGTTTCTGGCTTATTTCACTTAGCAAAATATCTTCAGGATTTATTCATTTTATAGCATCTATCAGAATTCCCTTCCTTTATAAGGCTGATTAATATTTCATTATATATATTTTGTTTATCCATTCATCTGTTGGTAGATATTTGGTTTATTTCTACCTTTCAACTATTGTGCATAATACTACTATGAACACTGGTGTACAAGTACCTGTTCAAGTCCCTGCTTTCAATTGTTTTGGATAGATACCTAAGAATAGATATGCAGAACTGCTGGACATATAATTCTATGTTTAACCTTTTGAGGAACTGCCATAAAAATGTACATAATAGCCACATTAATAGATGTGAAGTGGCTATTCTATGGAACTATAATTAATACTATTCCTGGGAAGCCTCTAGTTCCTGGACCATTATATTCTCTCTCAAACTACCAGATACTCTCTGGTTTTCCCCCTCAAACTATTATTCATTTCAATCAATCTCTCACCAATGACTCCAATTATCTTGCTCCTTATCCCATCTTCCTTGAAAATCCCAACCCTGGAAAAATTCAACCATTTGACTGTTCTTTACCTATTTTAGTTTGCTGAATGCTAATAGAAAAACAAACAAACATGCAGACTGGAGCCACTCCAAATTCATGGTCTGCAGCCTGAGTCAAGCTTCTCTACTTGCATGGGTCATTCTACGTATTTTTTACCAGCTTCTACAACCGTTTTACTCCACAACTACTCAGAACTTTCACCTCTCCATTCTTTCAAAAGATGATCTCTTCTCCCACAGCACTAGTAAAACTCAGGTCACCATAAACTCTGTCAGCTTCTTCCACTATCACCAACATAACCTTTATCTTTAGACATCTACCCTCTTTCCCTTTTCCAGTGGAAGAGCTTTCCATCCTCCTGACCTAAGCTAATCACTTTACCTGTGTTCTAGAGCCCACCCCATATTGCTTCAAGGGAGTCTTTTCTTACCTTTATGCTCATTATCTCGCTTTCTACTGTCTTGTCATTAGCTCATGATGTCTCTGATCTCAAAAATAAAGACGCAAAAATAACCCTCCTTTGATCCCAACACATTCCCCTCAAGCTATTGTCCTTTCTAATTTCCTCCACTCCTCAAATCACTGCATTTTGGCTTCTGCTCTTACTACTGTACTCAAAATCGGTCAACAATGACTCAAAATGCCAGCTACAACAGGACATGTTTCTGTTCTTTTTATATATACGATCTCTCTACAATAACTGTTCACTCCTGTTTTGAAAGTAATTCCTTCCCCTGCTCTGTGATATCACTTTCTCTTGTTTTTACTCTTATTTCTCTAGGCTTTCTTTGTCCGTGTCCTTCCTGGGCCCCTCTTCCCCCATAGACCCTTCAAATGCAGCTATTTCTAAAAACCCTGCCTATGGCTCTCTGTTCTTCTCACTATCATGATTAATAGCTTGGGCATGGAAATCTGATATACCTTGGTTCAAACCCTAGCTCCACTGCTTTCTAGGTGTGTGACTTATACAAGTAATCTGATTTCTTTACATTTTTATTTCCCTAAAAGAATGGATATAATAGTAATAACTAAGTCATTGGCCTGTTAGGAGGATTACATAATTCAGCTCTGCTGAGCTCCAGATCTATCTAGAAAAAGTGGCAAGAAACAGAAATACACTGAAGTTAGAACAAATACAAGTGCATGTGGCAGACACAGCCAGCTGTCCCTCAATATTTATTCATCCCCTTTTCCACAAAGACATATAATTTTTTTGTCCAATCACACAGCTGCCTGCCTTACTTTTAGATACAGCCTTATAACTAAGTTCTGACCAATGAGATGTAAATACAGTTGTGTGACACCTCTAGAAAGTGTCCTTAAAGGAACAGGATACCCTCTTTCTCACTCCTTCCTCCTTTCTACTGGCTGGAATACAGACAAGATACCTGAAGCTTGAGCAGCCATCATGGACACCATGAGGGGAAGCCACATGCCCCGGATGAAACACTATCATGAGAGAAGAAATCTGAATCTTGAACTATTCCAAGATGCTGTCCTACCAGTTCTGGACTGCTCTCTTCTTGACTTTTATGTGAGAGAAATAAATTTCTACCTTTTTAAAAGTCATTATTATTTTTTATCTTTCTGTCCCTCACAGCCAACCAATCTCAACTACTAAAAGAATAAGATATAAGGGCACATGCTGCAAATTAAACATGGCTACATTGGAACTGGATATGGAACTGGACAGCCATTACTAGTCTATCTTGACCTGTGAGGTCCTTCACCTCTGGGTCTTGCTGTGAATCAGCCTTATTAAATTGCTTCTCTATAAGGCTGGATTTTCTCTGCTTACTCTTTTGCAACAATGAAAACAGCCATTTAGATCCTAAATCTGTGACTTTTCAGATTGTCATTTCCATTCTTTTTCTCGTAGTTCAAATTTATGAAAAAGAGAAATTTATAAGTTGCTCACCCAATGAATTTGTGCCCCCCTCTCTGAAGTTAGCTGTATAATTCTCAGTCAGCTGTGACTGGAATGGGTTGGAAGTAGAAGTACAAATCCTTGCCATAAAGCAAGGATTCATGGAGAGGTACAAGTTTCAAAAGGAGAATGCAGGCTAGGAAGGTAATATAAAATTAGTCAACTATTTAAGACCAATGCATATCCATTGTCTAGAGAACAACTCAGTTTGAATAATCCATTCCTTCTCTTACACTTGTTCCTCTTTCTGTTTTCCACAGTTAATAAAACCACCAACAGCATGGTTTCCAAAGCCAGAAATTCTTGGTCCCTCCTGCTTATTTTTATCACTCTCATGTACAACCAGTCCCTGAATTTGTAGATTTAATCTCTTTTTATCATCTTCTAACTCATCCTCTCCATGTCTACAATTGCTGTCTTAATTTAGGCTCTCCTCACTATTTGCCCGGTTTAGTGTAATAGCACCCTTAACTGATTTCCCTGTTGCCAGGCTGGCTCCCATTCAATCTGTATTCCACGGAGCTCTCAGACTGATCTTTCTGAACGCAAGTCACTTGCTGCTTAAAATTCCCTTTGCTTTCAGGAAGAGTTCAAACCCCTTAACTTGGCACCAGAGCTTCTTCACAATCCGACTCCTGCCTGTCTCTCCAGTCTTATCTCGTGCCGCAGCTGACATGAGCTCCTCATGCAGTAAACGTACGGATGCCCATCATGCTGCGTATATTTCCATGACTCCGAATATGTGCATTCCTTTGGCTGTTCTATGACATCTCAGAACTAACATTTTTTCCCAGTGGATTCACTGTGCCCAGTGGTTGAGTAAACTGAAAATTCTAAAAAATCAGATCTTGAGGTAATACAAATCCAGTCTTTGAATTATAAATGCTCTGACATTTAAACTGTGTCTAAAATTGCCAGCGTAACAAAGTATGCAAATATACTACTCTCTACAAAGGAGATACTGAATAAGTGCTCATTAAGCATCTTAAAAGTCCACTCTTTGAAAAGAAGCACATCCTATAGTGTTTTGGGGCACTCAGAAACTTTTAGATGTAAAGAATGAGGTGGTAAAGCTGGCAAAGCAAACTGAGACAGAATTTTAAGTGAGAAGAGAGCAAGGAGGATAGGTGAAGAGCCGTTTCTACTTGTTCTTATTTCTCCTATAGCAGGTGCGCTCCATACTTCACACTACAACACATCTCGAATATAAAATTAGTCAACTATTTAAGACCAATGCATATCCATTGTGAGTGACACAGAGCATGGCCCCAAAAAAGGGAACTATCCAGTCAGATTATTCACCCTAACCCTTCTTTCTTCTACACAAATATAATTTAAAATGTATAGACATCTTAAAGACTACAGATAACACACAGTCTTTTCCTTTTCAATTCTCAAATAAGTGAGAAAAATAATTTTTAAAGTAAAAAAACAATGTGTCAATGTTTAAATGCTTAAAATATAAAATTAAGTGAGAAATTAAGGCATAATACACACTATACTAGTAACTATGTAAAAATGTACATGCATGAGCAAGGGCTGACATAACAAAAAATGAACTATTGACGTGTTAGGACAGGGTTTCTCAGCCTTGGCACTACTCACATCTTGGGCTGGCTAGTTCTTTATTGTGCAGGATGTGCAGCAGCATCCCTGTCCTCTACCAACTCGGTGCCAGCAGCATATTTCCAGTTGTGACAGCTACAAATGTCTTCTTTATGTTACCAAAAGTCTCCTGGGAGGCAAAACTGCCCTACAGGTTTGGAACTACTGTACTAGGGTGATAGAAAAAAAATGTTTAATTATGTCTACATGGCCATAATATTTGTTCAGTACATACATACTGGGTGGGGAAAGGAAAGCTCCTTATAATACAGGATCTAACAGCCCTTTTTTTTTCAAGAGTTAGAATTTATTTAGTTCTCATTTAATGCAAAAAAATATGAAGAGGCTACAGAACTTGTTCTTCTTTTCCAATCTATTTTTGAAGAGAAAGCTGAATTTCTCAGTCAGTATTTGGAAACCTGACCTGGCATCAAGCATGCAATATCACAAATAACGGCTGTAACTGGCCTGAGAAATAAAAATATCCAAACCGTTCTAGCCCCAAAATACCTGTTAAAAATGTACACTTTACATATCTTCAAAATAGGTTTACATTTTAATCAGAATGCCAAAGAAGTGGTTAAGACTCGATAAGGAACACATGCTTTAAAACAAGGTTTTCCAAGATAAAATACAAGTGCACTGGATATAAACGAATCTTATTCTATTTTTAAGGCCTTCTGTTCCAGTCCTTTTAGGATTATTAAGTCTGCCTCTTGCCAAAATATTTATTTTCAATCATTCCTCCTCCTTGTTTTTGTTTCTTGGCCCACATCACAAAGAATGTTTTCTGATCAAGAAACTGACATGAAGAGGAGCCTTAAGAACCATTCCAAGCATCTTCTTTCCAAAATTTCTATCATATCAAGGAGTTGGGTTCATATGGCTTAAGGTTGGAATCCTGACACATGATCATTCTGAATGATCTTGTCACATGCATGAATACATCATTAAAATATATGCCTAACGAAGCATTCACTTAAACAAGGAACAACCTTTCTTTATATAAGTCTGAGATGGACCCCAAACTGCACTTTGATTTTTCCCTCTCCATTTTCAAAACACACTAGGCTTCTAGTAATTACTATCTGTATTTACCAATGGGCGCTTCTAGTCTCTAGTTTACCCAAGACAAAAAAGCTCTCCATAGCGAAACAGAGAAAATCTTCCAAGTGATTCCTGGGCTGGAGAACGTGAAATATTTAGCTACCCAAAGTACTGTGGCAGACAGACAGGAGAGGATCTGTAGATGACAGAGGTGGTGGAGATGAATGGACACTCAGTAAGATGCAGCGTGGACAAGAAAGGGTGAAAATGGCCATGGAAGGAGCAAGACGAGAGAAAACCGACGCTCAGGGTGATGAGAGAAGTGGATGAGATTGTAGCTTGAAAGCCAGAAGTTTAACTGACTTGATGACATCTGATGTTGAGGATACAAAAGGCCTCCAGAGCTCCAACGGGAATTAAGGTTCTGCGTGGCGAACACAGGGCAACAAAGTAGAAAACGGCAGTTCTTTGTTCACAACCCGGGAAAGCCGTGGCTCGGTGGACTTTGTTAATAAATAGCCGCGAGCTTCAGAATCTTTGCCTGAAAAGTGAGAAATGGAACGCCTACCTAACTGGGGGCGACCTAAGCCCTCTCTAAATAAGCGCGGCACCCTAATTCTAAAGGCCTGTGGCTTTTGGGTCCCAGAGACTTAATCCTAAGACAGAATCACTCAAGCCGATGGCTAGAAAGGCCGAGCCAGGGAGAGGCTTTGCTCCTGTAGTTTGGAGCCATACTGGGAGAGACGCGGGAAAGACCTGGCAGGGTGGAAAAAAGCGGAGAATAGGCGCTTTCCTCCTCGGGCTGCGGCGGGAACCTCGGAAAGCAGGTCGGAAATTGTCCTTTGACGGTGCGTGGAGGGTCCCGGGTCGCTTCGCTCCACAAACGCTCCGCAACGAGGGGCAGGTGCCTTCCGAGTCCCGGGCGTCATAGCAACCGCGGCAGCCGCAGAGACGCCGAGGCGTTCTTCCGGCGGGAACGAGACACACGACGCGCTCCATTGGCTCAGGGGCTGTTCTTCCTGCGGAGACCAGCGTTACGGTGCACACCATTGGCCTTTAGGTCGTGGGGCGGGACTTCTCTGGCAAGAAAGGTGGTACGGCTCTTTGCTTAGGCTTTGTAGTAACCATGGTAACGTCACCGCGCGCGTTCGCAACTTAAAGGATGCTTTTTGGTCACCAGGCATTTATAGTTCTCAAACAGCTTCTCGCCAGGCCTTATCTAGAGCCCCGGCATAATTACCTTGGATTTATTTTCCTAGAACTAACTTCGTTCTTAACAGGGAGTGGTGCTACGCCAGGAGTCATGAATTTTAGGCCTCGATCTGTAACTACGTGGGGCACCTAAAACAAATCACATTTTGGAGCTGACTTATTATTGTCAAAATGAAGACACCGGAAAAAAAATCCTAAGCACTGAAATTCGGTTTACGTAACCCATTCCTCCACCTATGTAATGCAAAATAAAAATTTCTAAATGACATAAAATTTAACACAAGCTCAATTTATATCACCTTCATTTAAATGCTTTTATTGTAAGATTCCAGTTACTTAAAGCTCGATTTTACTCATGTTAACAGGGCTTTTCTGGTATCCCAAACATGTACTTACATTTTTAAATCTTATTCTAGTTTCCCATAGGATCCTTTCCAAAGCTCTGCCAGTTCTACATGCATTGTCAGGACGGATTTTATCTCTTTACTTTCTAGAACTGCTTCAACCTCTACCTCTGGCACCAGAGCCCTTGAAAGTTCTTTTCTCTCACCTAAAATGCTCACCACCATCCCCCCATGCCCACTTACATTCTATATCAGTTCAAATGTCACTTCCTCAAGGAAGCATTCCTTGGTTCTCCAGTCTAGATCACATTCTCTCATTTGCTCACTGAGAAATCATGTTCCTTTTCATTATTTCTTTCTTTGCTCACTTCCATTTGCTATGTATTTTTCCCCCAAAACTCTTAGAATTTTAACATGTGTAAGTACTGTTTAAGTGTTTGAAATGGAGACTAAACAGAATTACAAAACACTTTAAATAACTCCATGGAGAGAAGTGGTGGTTGTTTCAAGCATAAACAAGACAGGAAATGATTTCCAAGAGAAGTAATAATTAAGATAAAAACATTACTTCTAGTTTTAATTCCATTTATCCTCATTGTGTATACAAAGATGATGACAGCCATCATCTGCATAAAGCTATAGATGTAGGCAAGAAAATCAATCTTTCACTTCCCATCACTTCAGTACTGTAGCCATTGCTAACAGAACTATTGCTTTTAAGGTTTTGCCCATTGGACCTAAAGTTAATGAAAAATTTTTGTTCAATGGGACTGCTGCTGATTACTGGTTATTTTTCCTCTGCTCAAGGTCACACTTCCTGATTAATGAACTATTTCAGTGCATCTTGGCACTTCTGTTCAAATCTTTTTAACTAAAGCTTATTGTACCTCTGTTATCAATCATATTGGGCTACTCTCCCAACTCACTCCATAAAACATCACAGATTACATTTTAAATCAAATATTTGTGTGACGCACAGTACCTGCTTCTACCTAGCTGTTAATGGTAGTTTTCCAAATTGTACTCTGGACCATCGTACAATTCATTTAGGGGATTTTCCTGGACTACATTTCTTGTGCCAGGACAGCCAGTGCTTTGAAAACTCAAGGATTCAAGGATCCAGCAGGACACTAGTCCGATACTGCCTTACTAAGTGAAGAAAACAATTGGAACCACTTATTGAGTGTAAATTATGTTCCAGGCACGAGGCAAATGCTTTATCTTGTTTTACTTAATTCTCACACAACAAATGGCATTGTTTTGCGGAGATTATCTCCATTTTATAGATGAGAAAATGGAAATTAAGTCAGGTGTCTGAATTTATTGAGCTAACAGGTAGTTTAGCTTGGAGAGGTCAAACCTGGCTAAGATAACTCCAAAGCCCATACACTTTACCACCGTGTAATGCTTCAAGGGTAGAGATGATCAGTTGGCCTCTGCCTAGTTCCAGGCCGAAGCCCAGGTTCTCTCCCTGAAGAGCAGTCCTTGCATACTTGAAAGGTAAATTGTTAACTCAAACATGGAGTAATTTCTAGCACAAGAAAGCAAAAAGTAAAGCAGTAGGAGGGAAGCTCACTATTCCTCAGGCTACCTGTCTTCAGGGAGGTGTCTTTCCCTCCAACTCCCATCTTTGATAAATCCCCAAAGAACAACATCCTCTCCACAATGTCAACTTTTGGGCACACACTTTATTGCACTTAATCTTTTATATATCCACTTCCCAAACTAGACATGTTTATTCATCTTTTTAATCCTGATAATCATCAAGGCCTACCACAGGGTAGGCATCAACAATGGATCTTCAAAGCATGGCCATTCATGAAACCATAATCCACTTTATAGTGAAGATGATTGATATTCAGGCCCCACATGTATATTTTAAGGAATATAATTCCCAATAAGCTCTTTTTTTGTAAGGGTGAGAAATAGCTCATGTTCATTTTAAAATCAAGATGACATCCAGGTGAATGTGTCAGGTGGGTAAGTCATAATTGTTTTGCTTCGGTTTTCATTTTTAACGAGTATGAAGTGACCTTTAAAAGACAAATAGCAAACCATATTCGCCTGCACACCACTCACTGCTTTTTCCCTTCATTTTCTCTGTCTTTATGAAAGCAAAGGATTTATTCTAGTTCTCACTATCTGTAAGAGCTCTGGTCCACTGAACAATTTTTGACCCTATAGTTTTTGATCCTTCAATTTTTGTCTTGTATAAAAGCTGTGTGTCGGGACTGAAGATCATCCACTATCTTCTCTTCAATTTCCATGCCCTTTTCTATTTCTTCCTCTGATAGCAATAACTTAGTTTCTGAGTCTTTGGTTATAATAATCACAAAGGACCGTTGTGACTCAAGGATATTAGCCACCACCACTTGATGCCGATAAATTTCCAAAGCATTCCGTGCACGATCAATTATGATAGAGGGATTAGTCTCCAACTTAAAGGAAATTATAAATGCTTTGGGAGCCCAGTCTTTAACCAAAGGAGAAAGCATTTTTGGCACCATCTTCATTGTTATCTGTGTTGGAAAAAGAAAAGCTTAATAAGCAAACAAAGGTCACCACCTACCAGGTTAATTTCATGGGAAACTAAGGAAGCAGGGGCTCAGATTTTTGACTGTATCAATATAAGTGGGATTTCTCATTGTCAAACTCTTCAAAGCATATGAAATGCTTAGCTTAAAAGCCTTGGCTCTGTAGGCGCCATAAGGATGACTAATTTCAAAGCTTCATACATATTTTATGGGCAAACCATATATAATGAATCAGTCCTATTCTGCCATACTCTTCGCCATTAATGGAACCCCCCAGAACAACATTACACTTTCTCAAACATCTCCCTTTATTGTTTAAGCCAAACCCCCACGTAAACAAACAAATAATCTACTCATGCAAAAGTTACTTTGGCAGAAGCTCAAATAAAGTTGGGTATTTAAGCCCCAGCCTAAAATATTTCTTGCACTGATAGAATGGCTATTCCATTGAAAAACTGTCACTTGTAACACATCTTAGCACTTATAACTGATTTTCTTTATTTTCATTTGATCACGTCTACTACATCATTCTCAATCCCTTCTAAAAAGAATGTTGAGTGAGTTGTTTTGTGCACTTCCAAGATAGAACTAAAAAATAAAAGATAAACTAAAGCTCCCATAATTTAAATAGCTTGACATCACAAACGATCAGGTTTTCCCCTCAAAAAATTATAAAGTGTGATAGGGATCATATACCCTGTTCTCCACTTTTTCTCCTTAGCATTTATCACCACCTAACATAGTACTGTCTCCTCTACAGAGCATAAGCAACACGAAGACACAGTATATTTCTCTCCCCTGTTTTACCTCCAGGTCCTACAACAGTGCCTGGCATTTAGTTAGTAGCCAATAAATAAACATTTGTTGAAGAAACAAATGAACTATCCTACAAAGTCAGTAAGTGCCCCACAGGTAGAGTTTCTCCTATTTAAATTCTATTTGTATCATCCAGTAAATGACTAAGAACTCCCTCAGGTTACAAGAAGCCAGATTACCTCCTATCTCAATCACCCTACTACGCTCCCTATACTGCCTCCTTAAACTACAGCAGTAGCCCCCATCCAATCAACCCTTGCCTCTCTAATTCACTTTTCAAACTCACGCCACAACATTCTCAAACAAAAACACGCTCCTTCTCCTACTTCTGTTTCTCTTGGCTCCACAGGATAAAAAGTCCTAGCTCCTTAAGAAGGAATAGAAAGTCTATGAATTAAGCTGTTTCTTCTGCTCTCCATTCCCAACACTCTCCCTGCTCTCTGGCCTTACCCAAACTCCGATTGTGTACTTTATCTGGAATGACCTTCCCCATTTTGACTGGCTGGTATACCCGCTGCCCGTCTTTTACATCTCAGTTCAAGTTATCTCCAGAAAGCCTCCCTTGACTTCCCAAAATTCAATCACTTCCTGCTTTGACTTCACTTTGTATGCTCCTCTGCTAGAACATTTATCACTCTGTACTGTAATTATGTCTGTGTCCAGGTCCCTCACTACATTGTGAGGTCCTTGAGGGAGAACGGTGTCTTACTCATTTCCCTATCCCTAGTGCCTGGTTCCTATGCAATGCCGAAAGGCCAGCTCCAGGTCAGGAGGTTAACCTAAGATTGATGACAGGGGATCAGATTTCTGGAAGAGAAGCGCCCATCACCTGCAGTGGGCCCCCAGATGACTGGATCTTGTGTTCAGGCATTTCAGAGACTGGAACATAGAAATCTGACACGGCCGCAGCCAGGTAAAACATCGCAGATGGGCCTGCAAAGAGAAGCACAGGGTGTAATGCATCGGAACGGTGTATAGGATCAGGTTCCCCTGCGGTTGTGAGGATGCAGGGGGCGCCTGGGGAGAAAGGCACGCGTCCCGGGAACCGGCGGATTGCCGACGCACGCACCTAGCGGATTGAGCGCCTGGGCCGCGGCCTGCAGCAGATGCAAATAGTCCGCCAAAGTGGTGAACTCTATGGCCAGGAAGGTGCCGGCAGCCGCCGCTTCCTGGTAGCTCTTCAGAGCCGCAGCGAAGCCCGGGAGCGCGTTCTCCTCGACCTCCAGGCTCAGTAAGCCCGACGTGGCTGGGCTGGTGGGCCGCAGAGCTGACAGCCAGGTCTGGGGAGGGAAGCGGTGGGCAAAGGGGAAGGCGGAGCGAGCGCGGTGCAGGAACAGGACCCCGTAGCCCGCGGCCAGGAAGACCTCGGCCGAGGTGGCCCCGCGCCGCCCGCTGCTGAAGTTGTCCAGGAAGCGCACCGCCCGAGCTTCCAGCGGGACCTTCGTGCCGCCGGACGTCACCAACACGACCCGTCTTCCCTGCGCGCCCAGCCGGGCGGCGAAGCGAGCCATGACCTCGGCCCAGCGCGCAGCTCCGGCGGGCTGCGGGAACTCGGCGACCAGGTCCACTTCCGCCATGAAGCCCAGCGCTTCCCCGCGCCTGCGCACGCTCCGGGCCGCCGGCGCCGGGCCCCCTGCCCCACCTGGCAGGCGCGCAACCGCAATCCGAGGGAGGTGCCCGCCCTGGGTTGCTCCACGTCGGGAAGGGCGTGCCGGGGCCGCCTCACAGCCCGGCGGGGCTGGCACCGAGCAGACGCAGGTCTCTTTCCCCATTTCCTAGTCGGGGTAAAGAACTGCACATGTTTGCTCCTTACCGGCCACCGTATAGGCCTTCTGCGCTTGGACTCCACTGGAGTTAGATTGCGCGGCCATTTATCTGATGGCTTGGGGTTTGTGTGTGGGAGTGATGACTGTCTTTAGTTTTTTTGTGTGTGTGTGTGTATGTTTTCTTTGGCTTTTTTAACCGCAGACATGCTCCAGGTGTTAGCCAAGCCACGCCCGCCCCCCTGTCCTTGAAATGCTGGGAGCGAGGCTGCCCCGTGGTGGTCACGTGACACCGGCGTCCAGCGTCTTCTCGCCAGGCAACGGTCCTAGAGACCAACGCTGCTGCTGCAACATGAACAAAATCTACCAACTGGCGGTGCCCAAGGGGCGCCGGATCTGCTGTGAAGTGTGCGAAGCTCCTGCCGAGCGGGTGTGCCCGGCCTGCACAGTCACTTACTACTGGTAGGCCCCGAAATGTGGCTCCTGGGCGCCCCGACGCCCACTCTCCCCGTCACCCCCCTGGGCTTGGGTGCGCCGAGGCGATTTCAAGACTTCGGGGCCTCGTTTCCATCCTCTGCTACTCCATCATTCACCAGCAGATGTTTTGTTGAGCGCCTACTGTGCACTATGCACTATTCTGCGTGCTGACGTCACGGAGGGAATTCTGCAGACCATACCCCTCAAAGGGCTACTAATAACATTTTCACTATGACCTACCGATATAGAAACAAACAGAAAACAAGATGGTTTCGGGGAGTGATAAATGTCATGAAGTCAAAGGAAATGCGATGGGAGGTTGGGCAGATTGCCTCTCTGAGGGCAGACCATTGATCTGAAAGTAGGAGCAGCCTGCCATGGAAATGGCTGGGGGAAGAGTGGAGCAGTAAGGCCCAGAGGGAGGGAAGGATTGGCTGTGTTTGAGGAATAGAAAGAAGGCTATTTGGCCCTGGCCGGTGTAGCTCTGTTGGTTGAGCGTCCTCCCATGCACCCAGAGGTCACCAGTGCGTTGATTCCCTGGCAGAACACATGCCCAAGTTGCTGCCTCGATCCTGTGGGGGGCGTGCAGGAGGCAGCCCATGGATGTTTCTCTCACATCCATGTTTCTCTCTCCCTCTACCTTCCTCTCTAGAATCATTAAAAACATCTTTTTAAAAAGAAAAAGAAAGGAAGAAAGCAGGCTATTTGGTGCACAGCCAACGTGGTATGGGAGGATAGTACTGGATGAGATCAGTTTTTAATTATTCAGTGTAACATCCTTTGACCTTTGCTTTAGTGGAGACCCTATTTTGGGCCCGAGATAAAACAACTAGGTTGCTGATTTCCAGAAACCTAGGTCAGAGCAGATGAACTTGTTTGAAAAAAGAAAGTCGTTCTAATACAAGTATTGTCACCCAAGGTGTGCTCTTCCCTGGGACTTCTAAGAGGCAAAGGGTGAAAGAGCAGAGTTCATTGAGAGCTGGGTAAAGAAGGTGGTAGTGGAGGGAGCCGTCACTGATTTTTAAATTGCAGTCCATGACCCTTTAGCAGATAATGAGTAAGTCCCAACCAGCATTTTAAGAAAATAATAGAATAAAAATTATTAGAGTGATCCTACTTGAACTGTCTCTTGAAACTTTGAGTGTTCTTATGTGGATATGTGTGTTTGTAGTGGTACAATGTATTTCATTCTGTGAGCTTAGTAAAAAAAACATTTTAAAATCATTGTGATAGGTTCTAGTAGGAGTTTAAATGGAGAAGATCAAGGGAAGATCAAGGTGAGGGTCAAACAGTGACATGATCTCAAAGAGTTTGGAATTTACCCTCTGGAAGGTCATGGATGGTTTTGGCATGCTCTCATTTGTGTTAAGATGACAGGTGGCAATGTGGAAGATAGCTTGGAAAGTGGACACTGGAGGCTGTGCAACTGATTGAGAAGTGTTGCAGTGGTCCCGGTATGGAGTGAACATACCTCTGTCCAGCTGAATTAGGGGTCCATCCTCCATGCTCTCACAGCATTCAGTATGCCCCGTATCTTAACATTTATGATACCATGTGAGATCAATTGTTTACTGGTTTACATTCCTCACTAGGCTGTGTGCCCCAGGAAGGCAAGGGTGGCATCTGTTTTTTCATTGCTGTTACTTTATTGCATTTAGAATACAATTCAGAATTCATAACAGAAACTACGAAGCCCTGTTACCTCTCTCCCTTAATTTTCTGCCACACTCACCTCTTTTCCTTGATGCAGCTACAGAGACTTTCTTTCCGTTCAAATTTGACAAGTCCTTTCTTTTCTCAGTTTCTTTGCTCTCCACTGTGAACCTCCTCTTCATCCATGAATCCTTTAGTTCCCTTTCCTCCTTCAGTTCTCAGAAATTTTATTTCTTCAAAGAGGTTTTCCAAAGAAAACGCAATCTAAATACTCTCTCACTTCTCTCCCTCTTTTTCACTTTACCTGCGCTTTTCTCTTTTTCTGTTTGCTTGTTTAATATCTGTGTCTCTTACTAGACCTAGGGCCCGCACATACCAGCCACTCAACGATCACTTGTTGAGTAAATGAACTTCTGAATGGATAATAAACCTGTTAACTGGGTCAGAGAGCACAGAGGAGGTGGTAGGTGGC
>PVJC01022347.1:0-27424 GCA_004026665.1 Murina feae | reverse complement strand
GGGCAACAGGGATGGCAGTAGAAGGCAGTTAGGGGTGACCAGGCCAGCAGGGGAGGGCAGTTATGGGAAAGGAGGTCAGCAGGTGAGGGAAGTTAGGGGAGAATAGGGTGGCAGGGGAGAGCAGTAAGCAGAGACTAGGCCATAAGGTGAAGGCAGTTGGGGGTGACTGGGCCAGCAGGGGAGGGCAGTTGGGGGCATCCAGGCTGACAGGGAAGGAAAGTTTGGATATCAGGCCAAGAGGCAAAGGTGGTTAGGGGTAATCAGGCAGTCAGATGAGAGCATTAGGACCCAGTAGGCCCGTAATGTGATTAGGATTGCCGAGGTGTCCTGGATTGGAGAGGGTGCAGGCCAGGCTGAGGGACACCCTTGCCCCTGTGCATGATTTCAAGTATCAGACTTCTAGATTCTCTAAAATAACCACTTAAGGGGAGCATGTTTGTGCAAGGCTTAGGCTAGCAGAATGCCCTTTCTGTTATTAGCCCCTACTAAAGTAGAGCCCTTATCTCGATTTACCCTTTCAGTCCCCATATATGCAGTTGTTATTTAAGTTCACAATTTTTATTGTCAGTCTCCTGAAAAGGGAAAAGTGAAAAGTGAAGGAGTGATAATCTTCTTGGCCTGTGAATCCTGTGGAAGGATGGGTCTTACAACTTTGGCGGAGTTGTGACAACAATGCTACCAGCCTCTGTCTGCCTCTCTGTGATCATAAACAGCAGTGGATTATGAGAGCACAGATGCACAAGGACATGGTCTTTCCTGCACACCCTGGTCCCTCAGGCTGCCTGTAAGCTGCCTGAAGGACACAGGCACAGCTGCCTGCTGTGGGAGTGAGATGGGTAACTGCCACTGTGCCAACAGCTGAAATTGACCAAAATTCCTGCATTTTACCTTTCCAAGAATTTCCTGGAAAGTGCAATCCTTCAACAGATCTGAGATTTCAAACATGACATCGGTCAAAGACTAGCAGTGAAATTGTTGTCCATTTGAGAGGACATATTTTGATGCTGCCTAACCTGACATTATCATAGAATTCTCTCCTAATGCATCATAATATAAGTCAATAAATTAGCCTTGGAGGAAAAGTCAGCTGGAAGCATATACACGCAGTATTACTGACTATATTTTAACTTGATCAAGTGAGAATATTCAATCAATAGTTCTAGAGAGGGAGCCTGCTGGGCACCTAGTGGAGTACCAAAAGGTTGGGACATAGACCACAGATTTTCAGCTGGTACTGCAGAATTTTTAAAAGTTACAATATCCAACTATTTACTTAGGACACTGACCTCTTTTCTCTGAGATTTTCAAATGAAAAAATAGTTACTGCCAATACAACAATAGCCATCCCATGTGAATAAGTCAAGAATATCCATTTTCTTGCCAGATGGACAACATTTTATATATTTCGGTGGGCCTCAGAATTTTAGTAATTATGTTATGTGTGCCATGAAATGAAACAGGTTGAAAATGGCTGACACAGGTTATTTTAAAGAAGTTATAGCTTCATTAAGAATCAAGATATATAGAGAGAGGTGTCCAAGGACCATTGAAATAGAATTACACATGATCATTATAAGGGGAGTCCAGAAGGAGGAGAGAGTTCTGTAAATTGCAATCATCAGAGATTTCATCCAGGAGGGGTCTTCCTGAGCTCTACTAGGAAGATACTCTAATCTGAAGAATATTCATAACATCAGAAACTTGCCTAGCACTCACTCTGTTCCAGATGCCAATTCACCTACTACTTAAAGCAACCCCACAACCTATATACTTTTGCACAGATGAGGAATTTAAGGGAGAGAAACATTAATGTTCTCTTCCTCGCTCAGCAAGCAAGTCAGTATTGGAGCTGGGACTCAGATGCAGTCAGGTCAGCTCTTGGGCCAGATCTCTCTGCTCAGTAGTTGCCCTGACATAGCAGAATGGCATGAGCAGGACATAGATGTGACAGTGTGATGTGCCTGCCGGAGGTAGCAATCACCAGATTGTCAGGCAAGACACGTTTGTTTATTGTTACTTTTAAAAATATTTTTTATTGTTTTCAGAGAGGATGAGATAGGGAGACAGAGGTAGCAACATCAATGACGAGAAAGAATCACTGATGACTGCCTCCAGCATGCCCCCAGGATCAAGCTTGCAAACTTGGCATGTGCCCTTAACTGGAATGGAACCCAGGAACCTTTAGTTCACAGGCCAATGCTCTATCCACTAAGGCAAACCAGCTAGAGCATGACAGGTTCATTTAGACACTTTGCTCTTGGCCAATGTGAAGAATCTCTCCATTTCATTAAATTGCAGATCCAGTGAACACATTCAATACCTGTCACTGCAGAAACTTCTCCCTGAAGCTACTGTAGTGCACAAAACAATGATATAAAAACTTCATCATTATTACGTGTTCCTATTAAGTGGAAAAGAAAGCAATCATCATATCTTTTCTCATTTAGTTATTACTTAACTGGAAAAAGTATTCTAATATGTGAATTCGGTGGTAGTTCTGTGCATTGGAGTGGTGGTGCGCCAACTTGTGAAAGTAAGTACATTCTCTCTTTAAAATTTAGAACAGCAGTTCTCAAACTTTTTGGCCTGGGGACCCCTGTATGCTTTACAATTAACAAAGACACCACAGAACTCTTCTGCAGGTGGCTCAGTGCTACTGATCTTCCTTACATTGGGATTAAAGCAGAGTTTTTAAATAATTATTTACTAACTAGGGGCCTGGTGCACAAATATTTGTGCACTCAGGATGTCCATCAAGCCCGACCTGTGCCCTCTCGCAGTCTGGGACCCCTCTGGGGATATCCACCTGCTGGTATGCCTGGTCAGCCTGGGTGAGGGGCTGATGGCTATTTATAGGCTGGCCAAGACCCCCAGTGTGAATCCTCACCCCATTGGGGTGTGGCCAGCCTGAGTGACAGGCTAAGGGGCGCTTTCAGGCTTTCAGGCTGCCCACAGTCCCTTCAGGTTTTGAGTCACTACTGGGGTACCTGGCCAGCCTGGGTGAGGGGCTGATGGCTGTTTGCAGGCTGACCAAGCCCCCCAGTAATGTCCCTCACCCCATTGGGTTGTGGCCTGCATGGGTGAGGGGCTGATGGCTGTTTTCAGAATTTCAGGCTGCCCACAGCTCCCATTGACCCAATGTCCCAGCAAGGCTGACTGGACGCAGGTTTCTGGGGTTTGTTTATCTTCTATAATTGATACACTGTTCCTTTAATCCGGGGCCTAGGCAGTTAATGAAACCTCCTCTGCTTCAGCTCTGGCTTCTATAATGAAACAATGTTTAATTAGAAGTCAGGCCCCACCTGCTATTTGCTTCAGCTCTTAGGATTGAAACAATGTTGCAAATATGATGTTCCCTGGAGCGGAGAGAAGCCTAGGCAGCCTGCATACAGTTTCACTCCTGCTGTAACGGACACTGCCTGTTTACTCAGCTCCCTGAGTGCCGGCCTCCATGTTGGCTGGGTTAATTTGCATACAGTCGCTCTGATTGGCTGGTGGGCGTGGCTTAGGCATCCCGAAGAAATGGTTAATTTTAATATTACACTTTTATTAGTTAGGACTCATTTTTAAGAACAGTAATCTCAATATATGTTAACAAATGCAGCATATTTGTGTCCTAAGATCAAACATTTCCAAAACAGTGGGAAGGGTGTCATTGCTTTGCATTTTTCTAGTCTCTTCAGTATCTGGCTTAAAGGAAGAGCTCAGATTCATTCTGCGGCATTATCAGCCAGTCTTAGGCCATTGGAAAATTTCACTGTCCACTCTAAGGATGACAGTGAGAAAAGACAAAATCGTGGCATACCTGAGAACCCCTCATTCAGGGAAGAATGTAGCATTTCTCAACTAGCACTGAGTTTTCCTAACTCATAAGTCTATTTTCTTATTAAATTGTCAGTGTCTCTTATGATTGGGAAAACTTAGCACGGTGTTACAGATAAATACAAGTGTCTCCTACAGGTATCTTCTATGGATATTTAAGAGAATGGGTTTATTCTAAAATTTATTTTTCTATTTTTTATTTTAATTGGGATAATATTTTTTTCATGGAAACTGAGTGTCAAAGGAACATTAGATTTGCAGCTAGATTATAGAAATCATATGATAATGAACTTATTGAATGCAGTTCATAGGACCTTACTAATGCTATCTGAATCTTTTACTTTTTCTTTTGTTTTTCCTGTCATCTTTTTTCTCTTTTTAAGAGATCTTTTGTGAGCCACCTCTAGAGATAGAAAATGGAGACTTCACCAATAGCTCCAAGGACCGATTTGAATATAATGAAACAGTTATTTTTTCTTGTCTGCCTTCGACTGCAAAGGATCATTATACTCTTGTCGGAGAGAGCACACTTGTTTGTATTGGGCCAGACGAATGGAGTCATGATTCTCCTGAATGTAAAGGTAATAACATTTCCATTTATTTCCCTGTTATTTGTAAATAGTTTGGAAGGATTTACCAAATTTTATTTCATTTTTATTTTTAAAATAAGTTTATTGATTTCAAAGAGGAAGGGAGTGGGTAGAGAGAGATAGAAACATTAATGATGAGATAGGATCATTGATTGACTCTCTAATTCATGCCCTTTAGTGGGGATTGAGCCCACAATCCCAGCATGTGCCCCTGAGTGGAATGGAACCTGGGACACCTCAGTCCACAGGTTGATGCTCTATCCACTGACCGAAACCAGCTAGAGTGATTTACCAACTTTGAGATACTTTAGCCAACACTTAAAAACAAACAAACAAACAAACAAACAAACAAAAAAATCCACATGTTTGTTCTCCCTATTAAATAGTCTCTAATCTTATTGTTTATGTGTCAAATAATCAAAAATAGTTCTACTTGTAGAGTTTCCACTGTTAACCCCATATGTTCTTGGCATTGCTGTTTATGCATTACTAATTATTGTGTATCTGCATGAGTTAAATTTTTGTTTTTGGCTTGAGAGCCTCAAAAAAACACATACTTGCATTAAGAAATTTATTTCTTTTCTTTTTCTTTAAATCTTAGCTGTTGAGAGCATTACAGATATCTCCCTTATTTGCCTCTATTTTCCCCATGCACCCAGTTTTCACCCCACCCCAGTCTTTCATCACCCAACTTTTTGTGTCCAAAGGTAATGCATATCTACTAATATGAAAGCTTAAGTGACCAGCTGATCAGCCGGTAGCTATGATGCCCAATGACACCCAGGGGGAAGACACTCCATCCAGTAGCTATGATGTGCACTGATCACCAGGGGGCAGACACTCAATGCAAGAGCTGAGAAGCTGTGGTGACTGGCCTGCTGCAGTTCTCTGGTGATGCACCTGGAACCAGAGAGGAGGGAGCCCGATTCTGGGTGCATCACACAATAACCTCCCTCTTGCAATCCATTACCTCTAGGGTGATGTCAAAGACTTGGTTTTGACCCAATCCCTACAGGCCAGGCCAAGGGACACCAAGGTGCACAAAACTGTGAACCAGGCATCAAGTATGCATGTAAATTCTTTGCTTAATCTCTTCCTGCCACCTCCTCCCTTCCCTGTGAGATTCCTAAGTCTGTTCCATGTTTCCAAACCTCTGGTCCATTTTATTCATGAGTTCATTTTTTGCACTAGCTTACTTGTTCATTTAATGTGATATTTAGTTTCAATTGCTGATAGATATGCATTTATTGTATTTGTTGTTGCTGTTGTTGTTGTTGGTATTCATTTTCTTCTAGAATATCCTTCAACATTTCATGTCATATGGGTTTGGTAGTGATCAATTCCATTACTATTTTTTCCCTGGGCAGCATTTTTTCTCACCTTACATTCTAAATGACAGATTGCTGGGTGGAGAGTAATCTTGGGTGTAGAACCTTGCTTTTCATCACTTTGAATATTTCTTGCCACTCCCTTCTGACCTGCAAAATTTCTGTTGTGAAATCAGCTGACAGTCATATGCCTGCTTCTTTGTAGGTAACTAACTGCTTTTCTCTTGCAGCTTTTAAGATTCCTTCTTTGTTTTTAACATTTGGCATTTTAATTATGATGTATCTTGGTGTGGGCCTCTAAGGGTTTCTCTTGTTTGGGACTCTGTGCTGCCTAGACTTGTACTAGTGAGTCCATTTATTTTCACCAGGTAGTGGAAGTTTTCTGTCAAACTAAATATGTTATGTTTTAATATCTGGCGGAATACTTCCTTTTCAGAAATGTTTAAGCCACTCTCTATGCTAATTTTTGTACATGAGCTTTTATTGTATTTTATTTTTACCATTTTAACAATTTTAAGTGTACCTTTCAGTGGCATTAAGTATATTCATATGGTTGTGCTACCATAACTTCTATATATCCAAAACTGAAATATTGTACCCATTAAACAGAACTCTCCATTTCCCTCTCTCCCCAATGGTGGCAATGGCTAGTGGTTTTCTATGTGTTTGACTATTTTAGGTACCTCATAGAAGTGGGATCACTTGTGGTTTATTTCACTTAGCAAAATGTTTTCAAGGTTCATCTACCTAGCAGCATGTATCAGAAATTTGTTGCTTTTTATACTTGAGTAATATTCCATTGTCTGTTGTTACCACCTCTTTCAGGTTTTTTTTAATCCATTCACCTGGTGATAGACACTTGGTTTATTTCCAACTTTTAGTCATTCTTAATATGCTTCTCTGAAAATTGACATTTGAGTAACTGTTTGAGGCCTGCTTTTGATTTGTGGGGTATATACCCAGGAGTAGAGCTGCTGGGTTATGTTTGCTTTTTGAGGAGTAGGCACACTGTCTTCCATGGCAGCTGCACCATTTTGCAATCCTACCAGTGACCCAGGAAGATTCCAATTCCTCCACCTCTTTACCAATGGTTGTGTATACACAGACACACACACACACACACACACATACACACTAGGCTTCCTAATGTACATAAAGTAATATCTCATTGTGGCTTTATATTCATTTCCTTATAACTAGTGATCATATTTTCATGTGCTTATTGGTGTTTTGTGTATCTCATCTGGAGAAATGTTTCTGCAAGTTCTTTGCACACTTTCATTTGGGTTTTTTTTTCACTGAATGTAGGAGTTCATTATGTGTTTTGGATACTAATCCCTTATCAGGTGTATTATTTGCAGATGTTCCCTCCTATTCTATGGGTTTCCTTTTCACTCTATTTATAATGACCATTGAGAAAAGTATTTAATTTTGTGGAAGTCCATCCATTTATTTATTTTTTTGTTGTTCTTGTCTTTGCTCTTGGTGACACACCCAGAAATCATAGTCAGATTCAACATCATGAAGCTTGTCCTTTGAGGGTTTGTTGGTTTTTTTTGTTGTTGTTTTCTTGTTTTTTGGTTTTTTTTGTTAGTTTTATAGTTTTAGCTGTTTGTTCCACTTCGAGTTCATTTTTCTATACGATGTAAGAGAAGGATCCAATTTCATTCTTTGTATGTAAATATTCAGTTTTCAAAGCACCATTTGTTGAAAAGTTTGACCTTCCCCCACAAGTTCGTTTAACACCCTTCCATTCAGCCATTTGATCATGTGTCAAATGTTTATTTGTGAGCTCTGTATTATATTGTATTGGTATGTCTGTATTTATGCCTGTAGCACTGTGTTTTGATTATTGCAGCTTTTGAGTAAGTTTTAAAGTCAGAAAATGGGAGTTCTCTCAACTTTGTTCTTCCATTTCAAGATTATCCTGGCTATTCCTAGTGCCTTGAGGTTCCATCTGAATTATATGTTGGATTTTTCTATTTCCGCAAAATGCATATTCAAGATGGTGATAGGGATTGCATGTAAGTTGTAGTTTGCTTTGTGTAGTATCAACATCATAACCATATCGTGTCTTCCAATGCTCAAATGCAGGATGTCTTTTCATTTATTTATATCATCTTTTTCTTTCAGCAATGTTTCATAGTCTCCAGTGTAAGAGTCTTTCACTTCTTTGGTTAAGTACTTTTTAAGTATTTTATTTACTTTTTATGTTCAAACAAGACTATGCTTATTGATTAAAAGAGATGGGAAGGGATTGGAGATAGACAGAGATGGAGAGGGAAAAATAAAGAGAAAGTGAAAGAGGGAGGGAGGGGGAGAGAGAGAGAGAGAGAGAGAGAGAGAGAGAGAGAGAGAGAGAGAGAGAGAGAGAAAGGTATTAGCTACCTCCTGTAGGATCATTCCCAAGACCTATATTATGTGCCCTGACCAGGAATGAGCCCTCTCCTTTTGGTGTATAACAGGACACTCCAACGGAGCCACCGGTCAGGGCAGTATTTTACTCTTTTTTGTTGCTATTGTCAATAGCATTGTTTTCTTCATTTTCGGTTTGGTTTGCTCATTGTTAGTATATGCAAATGCAACTGATTTTTACTTGTGGGTTTTATAGACTAGAACTTTGCCACATTTATTTACCAGCTCTAGCAGGTTAGTGGATGTGCATGTGTATGTGTGCAATCTCTACAGTTTTCTACCTACATAAACATGTTGTCTAGGACAGAGGTGATTTTATTTCTTCCTTTCCAGGTTGGAAGTTTTCATTTTTCCCCGAATTCCTCAGATTATAACTTTTGATATTTTGTTAAATAGAAATGTTAAAAATTCTCATCTTCTTCCTGATCTTCAGGAGAAAACTTGCATTCTTTCACCCTTGAGTATGATGTTACCTATGACTATTTCATAAATGGGCCTCATTGTGTTGAAATTTCTCAGCATTACAGAATAATCTCTCAATCATTTAGGAAGCTCTCCTTTATCTTTTAAATGTAAGTATCATCCCATTGAATCCATAAACTAATATTGAGGATACACTACTGATAAATTGGCAATTAATACCACAGAGTATTGTCACAGGAATTGATCCTGGAGAGGAAGAAGAATGCTGATGACTATCTAATCTGATAAAAGGGTAATATACAAATTGACCCTCACTCCATTACTCTCAGAAGCCACACCCAGAAGCCACCTCTACCAACCAATCAGGAGCAAATATGCAAACCAACTCAACGAAGATGGTGGCAGCCGCAGAGCTGGAGTTGCCCCAGGCAATGGAGGAAGCCAGGGCCCTGTGAACCCTGAGCTCTACACAAGACTAGAAAGTTTCAATTATAGAAGATAAACAAACCCCAGATACCTGTGGGGCTGGGACCTTGGGTTGCCAAGGTCAACCCAGGCTTCGAGCGGGGGACCAAGGCAACAAAATTTCAATTATAGAAGTTAAATAAATCCCAGATACCTGGATCCAGTCAGGACCCCAGTAGGGACCGGAACCCTGAAGGGGCTGTGGGCAGCCTGAAACAGCCTCTGCCCCCAGGCTGACCAGGCATGTCAGCAGGTGGACATCCCACAAGGGGTTCCAGACTGCAAGAGGGCACAGGCCAGGCTGAGGGACCCCCTCGAGTACACAAATTTTTGTGCACTGGGCCTCTAGTAAATTTATAATTTTTAAAAATATATTTTTAATGTTTTCAAAGAGGAAGCAAGATGGACAGATATTTAGAAACATCATTGATGAGAGAGAATCATTAATCGGCTGCCTCCAGCATGCTCCATACTGGGGATTGATCCTGCAACTGGGCATATGCCCTTGAGCAGATTCAAACCCAGGACCATTCAGTCTACAGGCCGACACTCTATCCACTAAGCAAAACCAGTTATGGCTATAACTTTTTATAATACTTTACATGAGAGACAATGACATTATATATATAAGCAAAATAAATGATGGGATTTTGTGAAAAGAAAAACCATGCAAACCTATGATTTTAGGGTCTGTAAGCTTTACTATATTTTACTTGTGTTTACAATTATTTCTTTTTTCTTTTAGTAAATTACACAACCAATGATGAATCACCAACTAGAGCCTATGACTTAGGTATTATTTTGTTTATAAATAACCCTCCATTCTGAGACCTTAGAGTTCTCCATGGAAATGTCATATTTGAATTATCTGAGTTAGAGAAAAAATAACCTGTTATGTGATAATGACATTTGTATTTAGTTTTATGTGCAGATCCCATGACAAATGGAAGCAGTAGTATGTGTAGATACATGTAGATAATATGGTTTTTAAGAGCTTCCTCCAGTTCAAATTCCTAGTAGGGGAGAGAACTTTCTCAATCACTGTGTTTATTTATAGGTTGAAATGTATAAAACCTAACTTGTCTTCCATATGATAGTGCTATTTTGTGATGGCAATTTGTAAATAAATGTTCTTTTTATTTAGACCTTGTATACACAAGCCTTAACGTACTGTAAATTGGGTTATTTTCTTCTAGAACAGGCTGGTGTATCACACTTTATTTAGGCTCATGTAGTTCACACAATATATGTTAAAGGAAAGGATAAAGTATGGTTGAGGCAGTTACATGAAATATTAGGATTTTTGTTGAGTAAATGAGGAAAATTATGTATGACTTTTCTTTACATTAGACTAGTTCAGTAAGGTTAGTCTGTTTATGCAATGCACTTCAGGCCCCTTAAGCTTTCCCTATGATCACTGTTGTCAAAGGGTCATTGTGCCAGTAAATCCAAATCCATTTAAATTCGCTAAACACTTGATTTTTAAAAATGAAATAAGAAGAGCAAAGGTAAACAAGACATTCTATGCTTCAAACTGGAGAAATTTAAGAAAAATAACGGCAGTGTAGAAGCAGAGGTACTACTGAACAGCATTTCTAAGATTTCAGATCTTGTAGTATTGCTTATTGCCCTCTGGACAGTCAAAAGTGGATGTTCAAGTTTCTATGCATAATTTATCCTTGAAACTCTGGTGTTTCATTTGTTCTTGTTAATTAAGATTGTGTCTTAACTTGGGGGTGGTGGTGAATGGGGAAGGATTTTTAAGATGATGTGTAGTTTGTGAAGCCTGCAAAGTCCATTTAAATAATGAATTCATAGAACTTCATTCACAGCTTATTCTACAGACTCACTTTGGGGAACGATGCAAATGAAATTTCTAACAAAATCATAGGAATGATGAACTGAATATGAACTAAGCCAACTAGAAGGAGATAATACATTCTTATGATGATTTTCCTCTGATGTCGGAAATTCTAATTTCTGTAATAATCTATCCTAACTTATAATAATTCTAATTTTTTAAAAGTCTATTTTATTGATTTTTTTTATAGAGAGGAAGGGACAAGGACAGAAAGCCAGAAACATTGACCAGAGAGAAACATCAATCAGCTGCCTCCCGCACACGCCCTACTGGGGATGTGCCCGCAACCAAGGCACATGCCCCTGACCAGAATTGAACCCGGGATCTTTCAGTCCCCAGTCTGATGCTCTATCTACTGAGCCAAACCAGTTAGGGCATAATACCAATTTTTATAACCTGCTGGAGTTACTACAGCACAAAGCAATGACAAGTGAGGACCCTATTAAGAGTTTCAGAAGTTGGCCTCTAAGCCTGGAATGGCATGAGAAGGGCCCTGTGGTCAAAATAGCTGGATGCACTGGCAGTCACACTAAACTAGACGGATAAACTTTTCTTTGCTGTAGTTTGTAGATGATCTGATCAAAGTTAAAGTGTGTCAACTATGTGGAGACCCACGTGTGCTCAATTACCTTCAAATTGGCTTTATTTTTCCTTAGATGGAGGACGCATTGCTGTGATCATTCTGACTGTGCGTAAGTGTCCCAAACTTGGATGCCACTTAAATCAAAATACTAATGTGAACAGTGCATTTTATTGCCTTTTTTAGTTTCTATAGTTTTCATAGCTTGACATTAAGTCAACCAGTCTAGAAATAGCTGACCTTTCATGCGATTCCACCCTGTGTTGGCATTGCATATTCTTTTGTATTCTACATGTCCATGTAGTAGCAAATCCTAATATCCCAAAAAAGCTTTGAGTAATATTCTAAATTAAGCCCGGACTCTTGCCTGACTTACTGCAGACCCTAAGTGATATCCGGGAGCTGCATTTTCACAGTGAAGTGTCCAGATAGAATATGAATGAGTATGGGCTTAAATAAAATAATATTTCTGCCCTCTTAAATGTAACCAACATTAAATTTTTCTCCAGGATTTTGCTACTTGGCATTAGTTCGTAGGGTTACATGTCATTTGTTTTCTGGTTTCTTGTAGTTGTTGGCGTTGCAGTGGTTGGCACCTGTGGATAAATGTCACATCAGGGCGAGTAAATTAAACATCTTTCTGGAACCTGTTGTTGCTTCTCAACTTGATGTACTTGTGAAGCTTTTGCTCGCACTCTGTATTGCGTGCTGTCTTGTTTTAAAATGCTATTGTGTGTTTGTGCTGTGAGAATTGCTTTTCCTGGTAAAAAATTTTCACCTCCATTTAATATTATTGTAACAAGCCTAATCTGTGGAGAGTTATTTTAGCATTTCTGACTGTAAGAAAAATTCCTGTGGGGTTTGAGGTTTAAGTTCCACAGGAAATCATAGATCTTTATAGTGTCTCTCCTCCCTAGGTTTACCCTATTTCTACAGTGGAATGGGAGCCAGGACTACATTTAAAATGGTTCACTGTGGAGACTTTGACAGTTCTATTCACTGTAATCTTTAGGATGAAAGCTTCCATGTGTCTTTATAGCATAAATAGTTGTAAGAAGTTATGTAGGTGTCTTATTCAGATGCCCAATTTGATTTCTTTTTATTTAGAGCTGTTTTTTATAGATGTTAAACAGGGGCATTAAAAGCAACATTGCTCCACTCTCCTCTTGCATGCTCTTAATTTACTAACTTCTAGTAAAGCTGAAGGGTAAAACCTAAAGTTGCTGAGATAAACTGATTTTTAAGATGGTTTCCATTTCAGATTATTTTCATATTTGAATATATTTACATGTGGGATTGATATAACTATCATTTGTTTTCTCGTCAAATAGTTTCTCAATTACTGAAATATATAGGGAACCCATTTCACTGTGGAAAAGGCAGTATAAATCTCACAGATGCAAGGATGTTTCAATTATAAGTTTCTTAAACTGGAAGAAAGGGGAGCCCCATGTATGGTTTATTTCCTGGAAAATGTGGTCTTCAGATCCAGTAAATACAATGCAGCATGGGTGAAGTTTGCTTGTGTCACTGTGTTCATTGCCAGTGTGATTGAATTCAAGTCAGAGTATGTTTGTGATGGGGTCCCACCCTCTCTAACCTTTCTACTCACACAGTCACCACTGCTGCTCCTCACATCTCAGAGCCTGACATACATCCGGGCTTCTCCACTCCCGGCCCTTCATGTTCCTCTCCTGCTCACAGTGTTCAGGGACACCTGCAGCGGAAGTCCAAGTTCCTCAGCGTGATGCCTGAAGACTTTCTACAACTAAATCCCAAATGTTCTCCCCAAGGCTCCTCTTTCTGCTGCATTTGTCTAAGTGGCATAATGTTAGTGAAGCTGTACCATCTGCCCTGCACTGTATCCCTGTTCACTGGTGCCTGAGAGGCCTGTGGTCCTATCATATCCTGGGCACATCTTCCAGGGCCAGCGCCTCATGCCCATTGGGTGAAGCTTTTCCCCATTTCTGCCCAGGTGTCCTATTGCCCAGCTTGAGGCAACCACATCTGAGTATCTTGCACACTGTCTGCTAGGAGACGTGCCTCCCACATCAGTTTAATGCGTGGGGATGGCGAAGCACTTACAATCCCAAGTCCAACAGGGAAATTACAAAGTTTGATTTGTGAAGCTGTTCAGATGTTTTCTTATTTATGCTAAAACCCTTACTCTTGGCATTGAATCAGATTGCAGAACCTCTGAGATCAGGCTCCGGGGGACTCAGCTATGGCTGCAATCACAGGCAGAGCTTCCACCCAGCGTTTCCCAACATCATGGATCTGCTCTGTGCCCTGGGCAGAGGGATGTTTTTAAAGCTCCCCAAGTGCTTCTAACATGCAGCTAAGGTTGAAACCCTCTGCATTAGTGACTCTGAACCAACAGCCCATTTCTACATGGACACTGATAAAGACAGAAAGTTAAATGCTTGTATTTACTTAAGAAATTTCAGTTTTTATTAAATCAGCCTATGAAACAAAGCAGAACTGCCTAAGTCTTAAATCAAGGATCTGTTGCCTGCCTAACCAAACGAGGTTATCTGTGCTTTACAAATACAAGAAACAATCTTTCTAGTACCAACACTGAAAGAAAATTAGCCTCATGATAAAGAAAGCATTTTATAAAATTTTATTTGGCTTCAAGGTAAGGTTACTTATTATAATTTTATATTGGCATAAAATATACTGAGAGAACATTCAAGGTGTTTAAGAATACAAGGCTTCTGCACAAATGCTAAAAAGACCTGGAGGGGAGGAATTTTTATTTGCATTGTTAAAGTAGATTATAAGTTGGAAGAAAAAAAGTAACTTTGGTATTTCAAAATTCAGTAATTTCTGCCAGTTAGCATTGAAACTCAGCATGAAGATTTCTACATGTTTTCAATATGTGCATATTGTACTCAAGAGCAGGATTAGCCTGCTATACTGACTTCCTGAAATCATGCACCATTGAATGAGTGCACCCATTTTTGTTCTAAAGTACATTGTCTTCATCATTTCCAGTCTCATCAATGAAAGGGCACACTGATATGAAGCTCTCCTTTAAAACAAAAACAAAAACATATTTATTTATTTTTTATAAATAGGGGAAAAGAGAGGGGGGGGAGATGGAAACATTGATAAGAGGGAAACATCACCATTGGCTGCCTCCTGCACACTCTCTATTGGGCATTGACCCTCCATCCCTGTATGTGCCCTGACCTGGAATCAAAGCAGTGACCTCTTGGTTCCTGGGTGGACTCTCAACTGCTGAGCAACACCAGCCAGACAAAGCTGTCCTTTTTGCAAATCATAATACTGCTGCCCTCGTGTGGACGATTATAGCGTTTGACAACCCCTTCCTTACCCTTTAAAATGGTCTTCATTCAGAGGTTTGTCATTGCCTTCATTAGTTTATAGTGTCACTTTGAATGTGGTATTAACAACTCTTTTCTGGTTTCCTTTTGTGAAAATAACATTATAAAAGGCTAACCTGTCCCTTATGAATACAGAGGTCTGTTGTCTGTGAAGTATTTTTCCTTCTCTCTCATTTACATACCAGCAGAAAGTGAACAAATAGACATGAGTACAGTTCACATTGAGGAAATTTCCTACCCTGGTTCCTGAATTCTAGATGAAGAAAACCTGCAGAGAGGTAGCAGCACCCATGTGAGCAGGAGGAGCCAATTGGGGTCTTATTACTTTAAGTAGCTTAAAAAGTTGAATTACTGTGTTTTGCAGTGGAAAGCTTTACAGTGAATATCAGAAACAAGCAACAGTTCTGCTTATCCTGGGATTTAGGTTTGGGCATTTGGTTTCAATTGTTTAATCTACTGATGTTTATTTTATTGTTTTAATATATTTTTATTGATTTCAGAGAGAAAGGGAGAGGAAGAGAGAGGAAAACAACAATGATGAGAGAGACTCATTGATTGGTTGGGAATTGAACACCTAGAAACCTCCTGGTTCATAGGTCAATACTCAACCAATGACACACTCCTGCTGGTTGTAATTTGATATTTAGATGAACACATATTTATGGTTTAGGGGAAATGATTGGTGGTTGGTCATCGACTACTACCTGAAAAGGCTCCCAGGAAAATACTCCATTATGTGCATTTTACATGGGACTGGATTATCTTAACTAATAAAAGCATAATATTAAAATTAACGGTTTCTCTGGGATGGGGGTAAGCCACACCCACCAGCCAGTCAGAGCTGCTGTATGCAAATTAGCCCAGCCAAGATGGTGGAGGCCGCAGCCCTGGTGTGTGGCTTCTCCGGGGATTTGGCCTCCACCATCTTGGGAGCCTTCGTCCTGGGAAGGCATCCGGCGCCTTGGGCCTGCGGATGCCTTCCCAGGCAGGAGCCTGGTGGGGGGGGCGAGGACCAGGGACCAGGCGGCTGGACCCTGAGGCCCCTGCCCAGGAGGCCATGGGGTGGCCAGTGCCACCCCACCATCGGCTTCCCAGGCGGGTTGCCTGTAGGGTCAATGGGAGCTGTGGCCAGCCTGGAAATTGCTCTCAGCCACTCACCCAGGCTTGCCACACCCCCTTGGGGTGAGGGTCTCCACTGGGGAGCTTGGCCAGCTTGCAAACAGACATTGGCCCCTCACCCAGGCTGGCCAGGCACACCAGCAGGTGGATATCCCCAGAGGGTTCCCAGACTGGGAGAGGGCACAGGGCGGGCTGAGGGACCCCCTGTGCAGTGCAAAATTTTTGTGCACTGGGCCCCTAGTCTATATATATAAAGAGCCAAGGGACCATCACATCTGCAACAACCAAATGTATGAGCAAACAGGATGAGTGAGGCAACCAGGCCAGCAAGTGGGTTAGTGAGGGTCAACCAATCAACTGAGTAGGAGCTGCATAGGGTGACCAGGCTGGTGGGGGCTGGGGGACGTGGAGAAGTAAGGGATGACCAGCCAGCAGAATGGCAGTTGGGGGTGACTAGACCAGGAGATAGGGCAGTTAGGGGGGACAAGGCCGGTGACAATCAGTGGGGTAAACAAGTTGGCGGGAGGTAGTTGGGGTGAGCCGGGGGTGCAGGCATAGGCAGTTGGGGTAGATCAGGCTTGAAGAGGGGCCAGTTAGGCGCAATTAGGCAGGCAGGCAGGTGAGCAGTTAGGAGTCAATGTTCCTGGATTTTGAGGGAGATGTCTGACTGCCAGTTTAAGCCTGATCTCCAGTATTGGGCCTAAACCAGCAGTCGGACCCCTGGGGGGTCCCATATTTGGAGAGGGAGCAAGCTGGGCTAAGGAAAGCCCTCCTCCCCCTGGGCACAAATTTTGTGCAATGGGCCTCTACTGAGAGAATATTTAGATAAGATGCCATATTACTACAGGCTTCTCATATTATAGTGTGTGGATGAATCACAAGTTAATCTCGATAAAATGCAGATTCTGATTCAAGTGGGTCTCATGTGGGGCCCTGTGTTTGCATTCCTATGAGTCCCACATTTTGCAGCTTTTAGTGGGCTCCTGTATCATGGCCTCACAGATATCAGGGTACTAACACCTGGGACCTGTGATGTGACCTGCATGGCAAAGGGTCTCCAAAGATGAGACCTGGATGGGGAGGTTACCCCAGATTCTCCAGGTGGGGCCCTAAATGTAATCATAATCTCCTGCTTAGAGGAAGGCAGGGGGCAATGTGACTACAGCACAAGGCGATGTGACCACTGAAGTAAAACACTGCTGGATGGAGGATGGAGGCAGGAGCCAACAACAAAGAATGCAGCTCCAGAAGCTGGAAGAGCAAGGGACCTGCTGCTCTCCCAGTGCCCCTGGGGCGTGGGTGGCCCAGCCCACACCTTGCTTTCCACCCAGGGAAACTGACTTCAGACTTCAGACTCCCAGAAGGAAAAGAATAAATGTGTGTTGTCTTGAGACACTGTGTGCATGTTTGTGTTCCTGCAACATTCTTGTGTTAAATCCTAATCTCCAAGGGGATGGCATTAGGGCCACTGGGACGTTACCAGGTCAGGGGGCCTCAGGATTCAGGAATGGGGTTCCAGTCACTATAAAAGAATCCCAAGCGAGTCCCTCAGCCTCTGCCATGTGAACCTACAGCTAGAAGGCCTGTCCACGAATCACAAAGCTGGCTCTCATAGATGCCAACACTGCCAGCGCCTGCATCTTGGCGTCCCCAGCCTCCAGAACTGTGAGGAACTGTTGCTCACTGGTTACCGGGTCTGTAGTATAGTGTACAGTGACCCGAAGACACTGAGACTCCCAGTCTGCTGTGATTTGTTCCCGCAGCCATAGGAAAGGAGCCACCAGTGCCTTTTAGAAGCAAAGCCACAGAGGAGTGGTTCTCAACCCAGGCTGCACATTAGCATCACTGGGACGAGTTTAAAACAAACAGCACAAAGCAATGCCCAGGTCCCATTGCTGGAAGAGTTAAGACAGAGCCTGCAAGGGTGGCGGCTAAGCATCACTTTGTAAAGGCTCCTTGGGTGAATCTAATCAGAGAGCACAATGAAGCTGTCCCATTAGAATAAACCTAAAAAACATTTCTTGTGTTTAAAAAAACCTCTTAAACTCCCCAAATACTGGACACAGCAGTGTTCCCAGAACCCCCTGCACTATATGCCAGCTTCTCAGCGAGGCCCGGCCCAACACCTCAGGTCAAGAATTAGCAGGTTAGAGATGCCACACATGGTATCACCCTCTCCAGGGTTGAAGCACAGCCCTGGGGCCTAGGCCCCGCCTTGAAGGCCGCCATTGGCCCCGCCCTTACATGACGTCACGAAACAGGCCACGCCCACTCTATGTAAAGCCCTGGACCCTTTATAAGTCCAGGGATTGTTGCGTCTGGGAGCTGCACTCATAGGGGCAATTACTCCCTGTCCCTGGGTTTCCCCGCTGATCTCTGGGAACATGAGGGCCTCTTATGAGCCGCGCAGGGCATCATCTTCCCGCCGCCTGCAGAGTCCCCTCTCTTGGGGCTTCCTTTTTGGGACCCTTTTGGTGGCCCTAGAGCTCCTGCTACACACATGCTCAGGTAGGGAAGGGAAAGTGTGTCAGCTCTGGAGGGAAACTAGAGCGGGTAGGGGAGCTGGCCAACAGGAGGGGAGGGCAAAGGGAACTGTGCTTGGTGTGTGGGGAGGAGGCTCAGGGCTTGTGGACTAGGTGATGCGGGGTTAGGGTAGTATCTCCTTGTTGCTTCCTGGGAACCAAAAGTGAGTGGGGACTGCCAAGGGCCCGGGGTGAGGGCTGTTAGGTGGTAGGTACTGACCTCTCAGGGCCCTGGGTGCAGTCAGTGTTTGCTGGGGGCCAAGCTGTGTCCCTAGCAAAAGGCTGCAGGTGTTTGGGGACAGAACTAATCAAGATGTCAGAGATTAACCAAAGAACATATATGAATATATGCATAAGCCCAGGACACAAACAATAGCGTGGGGAAGGACAGGAGAGGGACGGGGCTGAGTAGATGAGGGCAAAAGGGTGGGGAAATGGGGGACATGTATAATACTGTCATCAATTAACAAAATGAGGTAGGAAGCCCTGACCAGGTGCTGAAGGTGAGGGCTTGCTCTTCAGTGCCCAGGTGTGTGGGGATGTTGCCAGGGCCAGTGCTGGGCCTGTGGGGAGGCTTTGCCCTGTGTAGCCTTGGTGAGTGGGGTGCTGGGCCCACTGGGTTGGACTCGGGAATCCCAGGCCAGGTGCTACCAGGCATATGCTTGACAGAAGGGTCCAGGCCTGAGTTGCAGGGTGTGGGGCAAGGAAGCTCACTGCTTGCTCTGTATGGGGTTTGGGGAGCACATGTTACCCACAGAGCCCTTACGTGAGAGCGAGCTCGAGGGCCTGGGGGTTAGAAGGATTGGGAAGGACACGCAGTGCTTTTTGCACAAAAAGGTAACAGGCTGCTTGTTGCCCCCAATCATGTAGGTGTTGCTCTCCAGGCTGTTGCTTGTTATGAGCCTGGAGCCACGTCCTAATCCCATCAATATAGGTAATACCCTATGTTCTTCCCAAGGGTCATGTGTGCAGTCTTTTCCTTATTTTATTAGCTTGGGTCCCATTTGAGGGGAGATTAGAAGCAACCTGGTAGCCAAACCTAGTGAGAAATGAGTCATAAGAAATGAGCAATAAGTAACATCAATAGGCTTTCCCCTTAGAGCTGATAAACTGAAGCTGAAGGCCATCCACTACCTTTGTCTCATGTTTCACAGAATGCAATCAATACATATGTACACATATACGTGCTTACTGTATAAAATGTGTGTGATCATAGGGCAACCATTGAATAATATGGTGTATTCCCAACTGTCATTACATGCATGTGTGTTTCTATACCCAAGTGATTTTAGGATGCTATTATATAGAGAGTGCACGCAATAGTCTATTCTTAGGATCATTCATTCAATAAAGATTTGCCTTGTATGCGCCAGGCCTGTGCTCATTCTATGAACACATTGGTGACCAGTAACAAGACACCCATCTTTTCATGATTCTTATTTCACTCTTTTACTGTTTGCACACACACACACACACACACGCACACATCAATATAAACAATGACTTTGTTCACTGTTAGATTCCCAGTGTCAGGCATACAGTAGGCAATCAATGAAGATTTGCTGAAATTTACTGGGACTGGCAGACAGTAAGCAGACCACAATGCTAGTGTTGTAGCCCCAGTCAGGTGCCCTGGAGGCAGGAGCATGCTTCTCTGAGAGCATTTAACAAATGACTGTTGGGAGGGAAGGCCTTTCTGCTCAGAGGCCACTCTCTGCCACTTTGGGGCTTCTGCACTTGCTGTCCCCAGGCTACTCCTTTCTCTTCTATAATTGGCTCTTTGTCCTTCAAACTGATGGGTGATGCTATCACTCAGACCCCTTCTCTGAGCAAAATATCTCAGAGAGACCCACACACTCTAGCTCTAATTCCCCTGACTTGTTGTGCAGTTTCCCAAACCACCTTTCCTGTCCTAGATCTGCTAGAATGCAGAGATCCTTTTTGGCTTGTCACACTGGTGTTTGCAAATACCCCATGTTTTTGCCATGGAACTACCACTTTTTCATAACCAGTGAGTTCCAGAAAAATAAAGTATAATATTCATTGAGGTCAGCAGTCCAATCAATATTCAAATTAAACAGCAAAACAAACACTACCAGGGCAGAAATGAAAATGAAAAACAAAAAATTAACAAAATTTATGAGATATAACAAAAGCAGTTAGAAGAGGAGAGTTTATATCTATACCTGCCTTCATTGAGAAGCAGGAATGATACCAAATAAAGAATTTAATTTACATCTAAGGGAACTAGAGGGAGAAGAGCAAAAAAATCCTAAGTGAGTATATGGAAAGAAATAATACAGATCAGGGTGAAAAGAAATGAAACAGAAAATAATAAAACAACAGAAAAAATCAATGAACTAAGAAGTGATCCTTTGAATGGATACACAACATTGACAGATCTTTACCAAGAATCATAATGTGAAAAGAGAGCGGACACAAACTAAAATCAGAATTGAAGGAGGAGACATTGTAGTAGACAACACAGAAATACAAAGGATCACTAAAGAACACTATGTGCAATGGCATGCCTACAAATGGGAATATCTAGAAAAATGGATGAATTGTTAGAAACATACATGCTTACATGACTAAACCAGGAAGAAACAGAATTTGTATAGCCAAATTGTAGCAACTCAATTGAAGAATAAAAAAACAAAACAAAACAAAAAAAGTAACAAGGAACTGAAGCACTAGTGCAGACAGCTTCAAAGGTGAATTCGACCAAATATTTAAAGAAATAGTACCTTTTCTTCTGAAATATTTGTAAACATTAAAAAGACAGGAACACTTCCAAACTTATGCTATGAGACCAGATTTAGAGTGACAACCAAAACCTGACAGAGACACTACCTAAAAGAGAATTAGAGGCCAATATCCCGGATGAACATGGAAACCTAAATTCTCAAGAAAATTTCAGCACATGAAATTGAGCATACTTTAAAAAAGATAACATACCATGTTCAAGTGGGGTTTATACCAGGGATGCAAGGATGATTCAACATCTGCAAAACAATGCATGTGACTCATCACATCAGCAAAACCTATGGTGAAATCATATCTTTATCTCAATAGATGCAGAAAAGACTACTGTGCTGCCACCGCCACCCAAGGCCCACACACTGAAGTGTCATTGGTTTGAGTCCTGGTCAAGGACATGTATTTGGGCTTCAGATTGGATCCCCAGCCCTGGTCGTGGAACCTGCAGGAGACAACCAATTGTGTATCTCTTAGGTCCATGTTTTTCTCTCTCGTTCTCTTCCCCTGGCTCTTTAACCTTCCTCTCTGTCTAAAAATCAATGGAAAAAATATTCTCAAGTAAGGACTAACAGAAACAACATAAAATAAAGTGAAGAAATATTTGTAAAGGATACCTCTTATGAGGGGCTAATTTCCAAAATTCATTAAGAACTCATAGTGTTCAACAAGAGCAACACAATTTGAATAAAAAAATGGGCAGAGGGCCTGAATAGGCAATTGTCCAAGGAAGACATACAGATGGCTAACCAGCATATTTAAAGATGCTCAACATCAGTAGTTATAAGGGAAATGCAAGTCAACTCCACAATGAGGTACCACTTCATACCCGTTAGAATCTGTTACCAATAACTCACGAAATAACAACTGTTGAAGAGAATATAGAGAAGAGGGAACCGTCATGCACTGCTGGTGGGAATGTAAATGGGTGCAGCCACTATAGAAACAAGTATGGTGGTTCATCAGACAGTGAAGAATAGAGCTGACATAGGGACCAGCAATCTTTCTTCAGGGTATCTAGCCGAAACATGTGAAAACACTTAACAAGATATATGGGAGACGATGTCCATTGCAGCATTATTCACCATAGCTAAGACATGGAAACAACCTAAGTGTCCTTCAATGGGTATTTGGATAAAGAAGAAGTGGTACATATCCTATATAATAAACAGCAAACATGCTAATTACACTGAACAGCAGATTGATCAAACACACCACCTTCTGGACGAAGCCAAGGCTTCAAGATCCAAAGCAGCCGAGGCTGTGAGGGCCAAGCCATTTGAATGAATTCCATGCATTGGGCCCTAGTCTATAATAATAAAAGCGTAATATACAAATCGATCGAACTGCTGAACAGTGAACGACTGTCAGAGGACCACACTAAGACAGGCACAGGCGCTAGGCCAGGAAAGGCACATGTGATGCAATTGATTTGGGAGTCTCGGCCATTGCCCCATGATCACCACACAAAGGCAGGCCCAGGACACAGGCCAGCACATCAGGATGATCAAGGGGGAAGGAAGGGTTGCGGCAGATGCAGGCAGTTCCAGGCCAAGGCAGGTGCAGGCAAGGAAAGGGCCGGCTGCCAGCAGCTGGGGAAGTCCACGTGCCAGCAACCAGAGGGAAGCCTGGGTCTTGGGTGCTGGAGGCCAGAGGGATACCTGGGTGCTGGCAGCTGGGGGAAGGAAGGCCTAACCTTGCATAAATTTTGTGCAAGGGGACTCTAGTATACTATGGAATACTACTCAGCTTTAAAATGATTAAATATTGCCATTTGCAACTTGAGAGGACAATGTTGAGGAAGTCAGCCAGAAAAGGACAAAAGCTGTGCTTTCACTCATGTGGGATATAAACCAAAAACAACAAATGAAAAAAGCAAACAAACCAAGCAACTCACCAATGGTGGCTACCAGAAGGAAGGGGTGGTGAGGAAGAGGATAAAGGGAGGTGCGAGAAGGAGATTAAACTTCACAGTAGAGTGTACAGATGTCCTATTACAACATTGTGAAACCTGAAGTTTACAAATACTATTAACCAATGTTACCCTATACATTGAATATAAAAAGAGTCCCACATTTTTAGGTATTTGATAGAAGTAAAAACATATATATTAAAGTTTACATCAATCTGAAATAAAAGCAATCCAAGGCATAAGAAAAGAGAGGTTTCTCACAGATTGGCATAGATCTAGCTCCTTTCTTAGATCCTGAATCTTATAGGAGGGACTTCTGCATGCTTTCAGTCCTTCAGGACTTTACTTGGTGTGTTTCCACCACATTATTTCCAACACATACTAGTTCTATCAGGTCTGTTAGATTTCCAAGCCCACAGATAATTAAAAGGAAGGGAAATTTCTCAAGTAGACACAATACCATTCAAGGAAGACAAAAACTGCCAAATAATCTAGAAAAAAAAATTCTAACAGCATAGCAATATAGTAACAGAGCCTAAACAGCTACCTCAGAGAACTTCTGTGGCCAAGCATGATCCATTGATTAGTGAAGGAAGAATAAATTGTATTTAAAGCAATGTTAAAGCTATAAATTTTGACATTCAGTTGACATCCTTTCACTTATAAAATGCTCGATTCACTGATACGGAACATATGACATGAAATCTTACATTTTGAAATAGTTTATCCTCTTTTATTTTGACCTATGACATCCATGATGCTTATTTAAGAGTCAGCACTTACCATAGCATGTCTTGAGCACGCAGGGGCACAGAGTGCAGTAGGAAATGACGGCTTATGATCCCTGACCTCTTGGAACTTGCCTCCTGAGAGGAGACTGAGCCTGAAGTGACAGGTCACCCTCATCTTTTAGGAAAGTCGTGTCTTCAGCCAGCAGGAGCCCTAAGTGGCCAAGTCGCCCAGGTTAATGGAACTACCGCTTGGCTCACATTCTCAACATGTTTGTAATAAGTGCTAAGGTGCTCCTTGGAGGAATGAGGTGAATGTTGCTAGTTCCATTTTGGGTTTGGTGCTCCTCTTGCGTTTCAAGCTGTGGAAGAGTACTCTGATGGAGGGCCCTATACTATACAAGTCTTCTCAGGGGGGAGGTGAGTGTGGAATAAACTCAGAAAAAAATGGGAAGGGCACATATCTATAAATAAATTTTTTAACCAAAAATATTGGTTCTCTCTCTTCAATTTAGTGTTGAAAGAATATTCAGGTTAATCTCAAAGAAACCAAAGCTAATAGGATGTTAATTAAAGCAAGCACAGCTCATCATCTGGTAAAAGCCTGGCACAGTCACTTAAAATCTCACCCAGGGCCTTCACTTTATCCTGTACAACCTGCCTGCTGCCAGGCCATAATCCATAGCTGGTGAAAAGAAAATACTTTACTTTCATGTTATTATTCTCTCAGACCCAGTTTTATGTGATCCTCTGAAATTCAAAACTATGAAAACCAAGTTACCTATTTCAGGCCCTGTCAATGTTGGGGTCACAGTAGAATATGAGTGTCTTCGAGGATTAAAGCATAATTCTATTAAACCATTGCGTACTGTTTGTCAGCCTGATGGCACATGGAAACCTGTTCTCCAGGATACCTGTGTAAGTAAGTACACAACATTTTTATTTTTATTGCTCTAAAGATTTTCATACATTTTAGACTGCATATTCTACTATTACCATGATGGTTTTCTCAAGACGAATATAGATTTTAGGTAGCAAGATATTTTTTTAGGCTTTGAAGTTCTCCAGGATTTTTTAAAAAACACATTTTATTGATTTTTTAAGGCGAGGAAGGGAGAGGGTTAGAGAGTTAGAAACATTGATGAGAAAGAAACATTGATCAGCTGCCGCCTACACAGCCCCTACTGGGGAAGTGCCTGCAACCAAGGTACATGCCCTTGACCAGAATCTAACCTGGGACCCTTCAGTCTGCAGGCTGACACTCTATCCACTGAGCCAAACTGTTTAGGGCTCTCCAGGAAATTTTTAATTTGGCCATTCATTCTCTAGGTACATGTGAATCTTAACCAGTTAACTACGAAGCATCCAAAATGAAAACCATTCCCACATACAACTATATTTTGAATTTAATTTTAAAAATCACTTTTCATTCAATATTATAAAAATAAATAGATTATTCACAATTCGGGTGTTCTTGAATATTTTCAGCCTAAAAATGAAATGTGATTTTAAATTTGATTAGGGCTATGACATAGGGAAATCATTTTTTTTTTTTTTTATAGACGCATGTAGTTGGGGGGAAGGTCCACAACTTGTGTCTACAGATGCTTATGGTGTACAACGGGTTAAGTTTGGCCATTAGCAACAACGTGGATGGAGCTTGAGAATATTATGTTAAGTGAAATAAGTCAGTCAGAAAAAGTTAAGGACTGGATGTACAGAAAATCAAAACCCATAGACACAACAGTCTGGTGGTTAAAAGGGTAGGTCGTGGCAAGAGTAGTAATAAGGAAAGGGGATCAAGGATATGTGGAAGATGACTTGACTTTTAGTGGTGGGCACACACCCAAATAAAATACACAGGTCATGTGTCATAGATGTGTACCCTTGAAACCTATATAAGCTTATTAACCAATGTCACCCCAAGAAATGCAATAACAGTAAATAAGAAAGTGTTTCCATCGGTTTAATACACAATGTAGAATTTTTATTTTGATTCAAATCTATTATGACATTAATATAAAATGATACATTTGAAATTTTTTTTTAGTAATGTCATGTATAAAGCTACAAGAACCCAAACATGGCAAACTAGTCTACGATAATGGAACTACCACATTTGAGTCACAAGTTCACTTTACTTTTGATGAGGAGTAAGTAAGTTGTTCCTTGGAGGATTAAGGTAAACATTGCTGGTTCCATTTTCTGTTTGGTTCTCTTCTCAAGCATTTCCGTAATGTTGATTTCATCTTGCTTTCTGTGGAACAAGTTGTGCTTACAGCCAATCAACCCTTGGGCTTTTTATGGAGACTGAAAAGATGTCCAATGAATAGAAAGAAATTTATCTTGAAGAAAAGCAAAATTGTATCATATGATATGTAACAATTAGCCTATCATAGTCATTAAAAATGTAGTAATCATGGTGACGTGGTCCTAAATTAAATTACAACAGGCAGGAGGGTGGGAAAGAGAGATAGGGAGTTCATCAGTTAACCAAAGCCAAAGGCAGAAACTAGTGAAATGTGTGTTGAAACTTTGAATGAACTCCCAGAGGTAATTCAGATTTGTGTTAATATAAGAGAAAGCAGTGTAGATGTTTTTCAATAAGGGCTATCTGACCACCAGATTTCACCGCATCCTGCTTCCACAGGATCTTTTCAGACTGTCCAGCAAACTGTCCAAAAGCAGCAAACACTTCTTCCTCCCATCTATGCACCTATCCCAGAACTAGCCCCACTTACCCTTCTTCTGCCCCTTTATCTATAGCCAATGTGAATTCCTTCAAAATAACTTACATCTTTCCACTCAAAGCTGTAAAAGAACCCCATTAAACCAGGATGGCGAAAATGCTTGCCTTCATCTCCCTGCTCCTGGTGGTTTAGACCGCATGCCCCAGGACTTGGTTCTTTTTGCTGGTGACCATATGGGTGGTCAGTAAACCTGTTCCTTCAGAGAATCTGTCTGCGAAGGGTTTTGTTTCACAACTTTGTCCCATTGTGGTCATTTTTATGAGATCTATCTTATTAAAACCTATTGATTAGTGAATATCAACTTGTGGCTCATCATATGGTCTATCATGGAAGATGTCCCCTGTGCATTTGTGTTTTTTTTTAATTTATCTTTATTGTTCAGATTATTACAGTTGTTCCTCTTTTTTCCCCCATAGCTCCCCTCCTCCCATTTCCAACTCCAACCCCTGTCCTTGCCCCCTCACTGTCCTCATCCATAGGTGTACAATTATTGTCCATCCTCTTCACGCACCCCCAACACCCTTAACCCCCCAAAATTGTCAGTCCACTCCCTTTCTATGCCTCTGATTCTATTCTATTCACCAGTTTATTCTGTTCATCAGGTTTTTTATTCACTTTATTCTTAGATTCACTCGTTGATATATATTTGTTGTTCATAATTTTTACTTTCCTTTTTCTTCTTCCTCATTCTCAAAGGATACCTTTCAGCATTTCATATAATACTGGTTGGGTGGTGATGAACTCTTTTAGCTTTTTCTTGTCTGTGAAGGTCTTTATCCGACCCTCAATTCTGAACGATAGC
>PVJC01022346.1:0-27437 GCA_004026665.1 Murina feae | reverse complement strand
TCTCCTTTCCTTTCCTCTTCTCCTTTTCATGGTGTGCTTTCCCTAAAAGCAATATCAGTGTCATCTTTTTAATCATTTTTTTTGCCTTCACAATTCACTATCACTTTGGAAATCAAGTGTATCCTCATCTGAATGAATCATTCATCCTTAATTTTCTTAAATTTTGTATTTCCTTCAAAAGTATAGCCCACCTATGATAGTAAGGGGAATTAATGTATCTCACCTTCTCTAGCAGTTTTAACACTACAGGAAAAGAGTAGTTTGATTTATAGCGCTATCTCTTCATTGTAACGTGTTATTCCAACATAATAATTTATCTTTTGGACTTAAAAATGACTTAGATTTTTAATATTATCACTTAATTTTCATTAATTTTATAATAGGAAAAATTATGTGGTAAACTATAGTATTCTCATTAAGTAGGACATACTTCATATTGTCAACTTCTTTCTTCCTTATACGATTGTAAACAGCTACATTTTAAAAACACTTCTGAGAAAACTCTAGATTAATAACTAGTATTTTGCATATGGCTTATTTTCCATAGAATTATACCTTTGAAGTTTATCCATGTTGTAACCTGTATCTGTTTCATTTTTTATTGCTGTATAGTATTGAACACCACGGATATCCTACATTTCAATTATTTATTTACCACTTCACATTCCCCCACATCTTGAATATTGTAACTGAGCAGATTTTTGATATGATGATATAAGTGGAGTAAAAAATTTGTGTAACATTGTTTACTATAAATACAAATTAAATAAACAAATGAATATATCAATTCATTGTTCCAGTTTTACCAAAAAGTCCAAACTTATTTTGTGTTTTATAACCCCTAAGAAAATGTATGTCATCTATATTTACTATGGACCATATCTTCTTTTGGTACCTTGAGTATTTTGGTATTTGATATCATTAATAATTAAAAATAAATTGTCACAGGTGTAAATAAAACTTCAGATAGCAATTTATGTTACCAGTGTTAAACACATAAAGACCTTTAAAAAGCTCTGAAAAAATAATCCCTTTGAATATTATTTTAGTCAGTAAGAAAATATGTTAAATTACTCAATGTTTTTAGAGCTATTTAGAATAATGTTTTCTTGCTTCTCTAAGCAGTATTTTTTTTGTAAACTCTATATCTTTTCTGGGTAATTTCAATCATTTTAACTTTTATAAATGATTATACATGCACACATACACATATAGATATAAATGCTCACCTGCATGTCCATTAATAACACATTTTTATTGAAAATCAAGAACAAGGAGTTGGCACTCAGAGGATTTAGGGTGAATGCCCAGTTGACAATCTGGAAATCTCATCAAGTATTCTCCAAGAATGTTCTTGACACAGTCAAATCTGCTTTCCACTTGTTTCCAAGTTGCTGGCATTTCTTATCCTCCCCTAGTACACTTAAATCCCTTTTCATGCATCTAGCGCAGTATTGCCTCACCACATTTTCTGTCCAGCTGCAAGAAATGCTGCCTTCTCCTTGTTGCCAATGATTTTCTCAGCCAACACATATTCTTCCACTGCCTCTTTACAATACTTTGCACTTATGTAATGCTTTCTTAAGTAGTTTCTCGAGGTTCTTCCAAATATACTACTTCATTAGTCTTCTTGATAATCCTGTAATGAATACAGATAGGAGCAACCCCAAATTTGTAAATAGGTGGATTCTCAAAAGTCATTTGGAAGTTGGTTGTTTGGAGCCCAGAAGCAAAATATGGCATTTGGATCTCAGATTAAACTAAATATGCCTACATGCATATAACTGTAGTTCAATATGAATGACACCCCATACATCATCTAGTATGTATCATGATATTTCTGCAGGATTATGGATCAGAAAGTTCAATTAGAGATTCTGGGAAAATTTTTTCCTTTGCTCACTTCCTCTTAAGAGAATTTGGGAGTTCTTCACTCAGTACTACTCAATTCTCATCTTTAGCTCCAATAATGGGGGAATTTGGAGGACTTACTCAACTCTAATTTAGAAGAGGTGTGGTGCCGACAGAATATGGAAAAGGACTGTGAAAGCAAAATGGGAGCAATGAGCTGCAAAAGCTATGGGGCTATATTTCTAGTTTATGAGTTAATCTTTTTCTTTTATTTTAAAATTTTGGTTTCCCAGGGTTTGGCCTATGTGTACTATCTTTTCTCATCAACTACTTGACAATTTCACCAAGGTTTATCACTTCCTCTATACATTGTGAACTAGAAAACAGTTATATAGTTTCTATCTTCATATTCTTTCTTGCAAAAATGTTTGGCGATAGTGTAAAATTTTCTAGTAAATATTTAAAGATTTCAGGAGGTAAAATTTTTTATGAAGGGAAATGTACAGCTGAATTAAGGTGGTGATGGTGGCTATGATATACTCAAAAGACTGGGGTAATATTGATCTATTTTTTAGAAAAATGCTAAGCTAAATATTTCTTTAAATATTTTAGAGAAAAACTCAGCCTCTTTGGCACAACAGCACAGAAGTACAGATTCTGAAAGAATGAGGAAGAAATTAGTGTTCATGGTGGTGAGGTCAGGTTGGAGCTATTCATTCATGGATATGAGTTAAGAAGAGTTGTATACTGCCAGTGTGTCACTCCTAAATGTTTATGAAAGAAGGCTGATGAGACAGAGAGAGAGAGAAAGAGGATAAAGAAAGATGAGAGAGAGAGAGAGAGAGAGAGAGAGAGAGAGAGAGAGAGAGAGAGAGAGAGAACTTTGTGGGTGTCAATTACTAGGTAAACCTATTTCAGAAAAGAAAATGATAATGACTGAGGATGCGGGGCATAAAATATTTAAGGGAGCACATAGTGATATGGAAAAGAGATATTTGCTAGAGATGGGTGCTCACGGTTTCTTTCTATTTCCAATTGGCTGTTATTTTTCTGATTGTTCTCATTGTCACAGAAAAAAGAATTTATGTTTTATGCCAGAATGACACTCTATCTTACAATCTGCATAGCTGATTTTATGTACTATCAGGTGTCAGGTTCTGAAAGTTCTAATTATTTTGATTTGCTTAATTTCCCTTTCATGAAACATTGTTTTGAAGACTGAGAATTTGAGACATTATGTGCAAACATCAATGAAATAACCTAAAATACAAGACGGGTGAAATATCCTGATGGTGGTGGTGGCATTTACTTAACCACCTCTTTCATCCCCAGATGCTATGTCACTTGTGGGGAGCCGTTTCCCTACCTGACATCTTTCTTTGTCTTTCTTATAGCCATTGCTCTTACCAAATGACACACTCTGTTATTTGGGACACCAAGTGAGAAACTATCCCTAGGTGTTTGTCAGTGTTTGTGATAACAAGGGTCAGAGAAGAGAAAGAGGAAGTGTGAGTCCAAGCCTTCAGAGCTTGGTGGGAGTTTATATCACCGTTTCTTAATTGTTTCAGGATGAGCGTTAACTGGGTAGGGTCTGCTCCCTCATCTAATTGATGAATGTACAGCAGTTGTAACCATGTTGGAACAGTTTAGATATGGTTCCTAGAAACAGATACAGAAGGAAGTGCTTTATCCAATAACTTAATAATTTTACCTAAAAAAAAATATAAACGAATTTGAACTGAGTAAGTTCTTTTCCTAATATCTTCACATTCACAATGAACGGCAACTAAAACCTTCAGAAGATGTCAAGGCTTCTGCAATAGTAAGCAAGGTATCATTAATAATTATATGCTAATGCTCCAGTTGGTACATCAACACATGATTCCTGGTCAGGAGGTATAAATGAAGCATAAATAAGCACATCTGGAAGGTTCTGGATGCATAGTAAGTTGATTGATTGATAAGTAATGGATCACAATTAGCCATTTGCATTAATTTGGAGGAGAAGTCAACTGTAAATAAATTATAAGGATAATGCTGCAATATTTAGAATAATTAATGAATTAAATTTCAACAAAATTTTTAACAATGGAACTGGAGACATTTTAAGCAAATGCTTAGAAAAGTATTCTATATATAGGTGTGGATATTCTAATGAATTAATTTAATATGTATACACAGCTATAGTAGAAATACAATGTAAACTCTAAAATATAGTGACACGCATTTTTTAAAGGAACATGTTCATTTTATAATACAGCTTAAAATATTTTTGTTCAAATTATATGGCTTAGAGTTAAACAATAAAAATCCTGTGTTCAATGGTGCTTTTATGCTTTTTAAGGATAAAAAATGGTGTATAAAATTTATAAATTGAAAAAAATATACCTAATTTTTAAAAACAAACTACAAATGGAGTCCATCATGCACTCTTATTTTTTATCATGCACTTTTTAAATATAAATTATTTGGTTAAAGATGAATATAATGTATGTCTCTTGCTCAGTGTTTTAGAATGTTATTTAGACAATACTACTATCTATAACCATAATCCTATTTAATAAAGAGGAAATATTGACCCTCATGCTGTTGTAAAGATGGTGGCACCCATAGCGAATAAGGAGGGAAATGCTAATTGACTGACCTTCCCTCAAAAATGGCAGTGCCCATAGCAACAAGATGACAGCATTCAGTCCCCTCAGCCTCACTTGGGTGGCAAGTGTACAGTAAGGCCAGAATAGTCTCCAGGAATGCCTGGCCTTGCTGCCTGCCTGCCTCTGGAGTCCCTCAGTCCCCTCAGCCCCCGAGTTGCCCAGGTCCAGCCTGAGGTGCAGGCAAGCCTCGGGTGGTGGCTGCCCAGCTGCCCTGGGCTGCCTGAGGCTCAGGTAACCAGGGCCAGCTGAGGATTGTGCTACTGGCAGTGGCAGATGCAGAGGTAAGATGTGGGCATCGCTTTCCACTGATTGCTGGGTTGCCTCCCACCCTTGAGGGCTCCCGGACTGTGAGAAGGGGCAGGACAGCCTGAGGACCCCCACTCCAGTGCATGAATTTTCATGCACTGGGCCTCTAGTATAAATTATAAACTGACCAAAGGCCCAGTGAACAAAAATTTGTGTATCGGGAGGGTCCCTCAGTCCAGTCTGTGCCCTCTCACAGTCTGGGACCCCTTGGGGGATGTCTACCTGCTGGCATAGGCCTGCTCCTTGGGGGATTAGGCCTAAATGGCAGTCAGACAACCCTCTGGCAGCCCGGGAGTCCTTGAGGGATGTCCACTAAGCTGCAGTCAGACATCCTTAACGCTGCTGAGGAGGTGGGAGAGGCTCCCGCCACCACCACTCTACTGGCAACCATCAGCCTGGCTTGTGGCTGAACAGAGCTCCCCCTGCATTGAGTGTCTGCCCCCTTGTGGCTAGTGTGTGTCATAGTGACCAGTCATTCCCAGTGGTTCTGCTGGTAGGGTCGATTTGCGTACTACCCTTTTATTATATAGGATGATGTGTTAGCTGCCATAGAATTGCTATGAGTTTGGATTGTTGTGACCAGATCAGTGTCCATACTGCAGCATTGAACTTCAATTCACATCTATTCCACTTAAAAGCTGGGAGACCAGATTTTCTAAATATTATAAACATAGAGAAGCAGAAGTTGTGATATATCACCTAATTCATTAATCTACCAGTTCAATAAAGTATCTCATAACTTGTTTTTGTTTTGATTATGTAATAGTTTGATGTTTCTGTAGGGTAGGAGCTATTATTTTTTTATGAATGTTGCAATAGTATCTTCCATGAATCATTATGTGGTCACCCTGTCGTTTGTGATACCTGGAATGGGTTGCAATATACTTGTGATGTTCTTTTGCCTGGTGACTTTTTTTCAGTGTGCCAGAGAGATTGCCCTTTAGCTGACTTCACATCCTAATTTCTGCCAACATAGCATACAGCCTTATTGACATAACCTATATCATTATTTTTACACAAATTGACATTTAATCTTCATAATAATTACGTAAAGTAAATAACATTAGCCCAACTTGATAGATGCGGAAAGCCACAGCTTGGGGATATTACCTAAACTACTTCAATTAGTTTCTTAAACCCAGATCTGCTTACTCTACAGAATGTTTTATAGTCAAAATACCATAAAGATTAATATAATATTTTGTCTTCAATGTGAAGATGTGTTACTACCTGTATCTTGACTTACTCATGGTCATTTCTTTTCTTTCTTACTTTTCTGCCATGTTGGTGTGAAAAATTGTAATGCTTTGAAAGAAAGAATTAGCAGTACCAATAAAATTATTATGCAACGTTAAAGATGAGTAAATACATGGTTGTTATGATTTTCTATTGTTATTCATATCTATGATACATGATTTTCATAAAACATCCTTGTCCCTAACTCTACAGTGATTATATAGTATATATTTTATATAAGACATGTGCCTTAATTAGTGGTAGGTTGAGACTTAAAGTAACACAGTACTCTCAGATGCATATTTTCACTTGTAAGGAATGCTAAGTGTGATTTTAAATGGGGAGGCTGTACTAGTATTTGGAATTCTCTGCACCTTCTATTCCCCCACTGTCAAATGGATCATTACATTTTCAACACTTAATTATCTTTTCACCTAAATTGTATCTTATTTAACTCCATCATTTAAACTGCTCATGTGACTTTTTTTTTTGTTCATCTCATCTTTATATAAATGAACTCCAATTTCCTAACTTGACTTTTGCTCAACGTATGATATCTAAAATTTATAAAGAAAAAATTGGGAACTTGTTTGTTTTATGTGTTTTTTTCATCTGCAAATGAGAGTATTTCTCAGGAACTTAACTGCTAGACCTTGGCATATTCCTTGGACTAGGTACTGGGTCACTTCCATTTTTCATAGCTTGTCACACAATTAACTAAATCATTAAAATGGAACTAGTCCATTGTGACAAACTGAAATGAGTAAAAGCCTGCCTACGGCACCGCACTGCGCGGCTGTTTAAGAAAATTCCATCTCTTCTAAGTTGGTGATGGATAATGTGACAAAAATATTCCGATTAAATTCTAACTTTGGAATACTTAATAAATTAGTAACAGCTTTAGAAGTGCCACTTACAGTCACCTGTCAAGTTGAAGGGCTGCGGTGCTGATCTTTCTGCCCTCTTTGTCTGCTTTCATGAGAGCTGCTTGCAGCTGAGGGGTCTTATCAGATGCAGGCATGAGATGACAGCAGGTTAAGAGATGAGGATTTTTCGTAACGCCCCTGTACTTATTCACTGCTTCCCTTCAGACTCAGAGCAATTGAAGAACACAATGCTTTCCTTTGAGAGATTGAAGCCTAACATGTTTCTTCACCATCATTTTCTCTGCTTCTTTTTTCTTGTTTCTTAGAAAAATTATTTACTTCTAATGTTTTAGGACATTTCTCAGGGATGTGTGTCTCTGCATGAAACAAATATGTAGTTTCAAGCAATGTGTAAGATGACATGAAGTCAAGTGATAATTTTTGAAAAGTTCATTGAATAAAAGCTTACATGATTGCATGTGTATTTTGCCTCTTTTCCACTTCTTACCATTTACACTTTATATTGTATGGGTAACTGTGCTAATTCATCTCTCTTTATAGGAATTTGACTTTTAGATGTTAAATTTATTTATTTATGCATTCACAAAATTTGTTTCTAATGTAAACTCGTTTTAGATATATGAGTACAAACTATCGGAGGGCAATATATGGAATCAACCACCTTGTTCCTAAAAAATGCAACTTTTTAAGGACATTTAAATGTATTGCTTTTAACCTAATTGATACTTTGAAAACCAAATTAAGTTGGAGAAATAATGAAGGCATTTGAAAAAAATGTTACTTAAGATAACAAAGTCTCTTTCAAAGATTGAATTTCATATTAAGAAGTAAAATGGAAAATTAACACCTTTACGTTTATCCAGAGTGAGAGCTTATTCACTACATTCACTCCGAGGGGCCTTTCCACACACATGAATGTTATTTCTGTCCTTACATTCATGCTTTTAAATAGTCCCTTTGGATAAGTCTTCTGATACAGAAAAACAGTAAAGAGGAGCAGAATGTTCTGGAAATAATTTTAGGAGTTGATGTTTAAAAATATCGCTGAAAATAAACAATGGGATTTTTTTCTTCCCTGAGAGGATTATTTCTGAAACTTCCTCTTTCAAATTTTTAGACTTAAAAGCAGTTTCTCTGTAAGTTGCAGTCTGTGAGAGCTAGGCTACTCACACTTACCTTCAGAGAAATAAAGAATGGAGAAATACCTCAGACGTACACTGAAATGTGCCTGTAGTTCACGAAATTGTTACGGTAAGTGATCAGTGTGAGTTTTCTTCAATTCTCAAAATTTCTCACACTTCATCAGAAGTAATCATTCTTTCTCTACAAATTATGTCACTGTTATCTGTTTGTTCACAAGTCACTGAAAGTAGGCAAAGTTAGTGAATAAAATGAAGTGTTTGCCTTTTGTACTTTCTTCACTATGTTATTATATTTCTGATGACTTCATTGTTTGCTTAATTTAACATGTTTACCTTTTGGTCTTCCCAGCGGGAGGTTGGCCTGAATTCCCTAGCTTTCAATTCCTGGCAATGCATGTCTATAGTTTATTTTTGGTCCTTAACGTTACTAGATATCTTCGCTGCCATGGACGTTGCTGATTTTCTTCTGAAAACTATCTATTCATTTGACTTCCACGGCAAGAGTCTCTTTAGATTTTCCATGCATCTCTGTAATATGTCCTTCTTGTTCTCTCCCTGCTCTCATTGTGGACACTGATGCTCTCCCATCCACTTGCCCCTTAAATGTTGTAAGCAGTATTAGGATTTCTGCTTTTGGTTTTAGCATTCATTTGGTGTATTCTCTTTGGAAGATCTCATCTGTCCTCATAGTTTAAATGATCATCTACATGTAGATAACTTTCAAATACTTCTTGAGCTCTGATGTTTTGAGCTTTAGATCATAAGGATATTTGAATTTTCCACACCTACTTTCATTTCAGTGTACCAAGAACCACTCTTCCACTGGCATCCTCTTTACCACAACACCCCCTTCACCAAATCAAACCCTGGGAGCCACCAGAGCCCTTCATCCCACATCCCCACATCCCACCATATAGTAGCTTCTGAAAACTGCACCAATTATTATGTAAACATAAGTGATTACTTCAGCTGAGTTCCAAACAAGCCCTAGTTCAGGGCTTGACATTTTCCCCACATTAATTATTCCAATAGCCCTTTATAGAAATCCTTGCTGAAAACACTCAATTTAATATGCATGAAGTATCATATCCACTTATCCATGAAATTTTTATTTCATTCTTAAAATAATGCAAAGATTGTGCTCACTTTGGCAGCACATATACTAAAATAATGCAAAGAAAAAACAGTTTATTTTCTAAATCATTGAAAATAATTCTAGACATTAATTCTAAGGTTATTGTATTCAAGAATGAAAATTTTCTTAAAAAATCATATCTAATAAATTTGAAAAATTTTAAAAACTGGTAAACTAGATTCTAGCAGAGATGGTGTTATTTTTCTAGGGTCCAAAGTACCTTAGGTACATTTCATGTGAAAGTATGGCAAATAATATAAACTCATCACTTTCAAGAAACTGGCCTTGAAGTTTCAGGGTTACCTATGCATGCCTCCTTTACGGCCTCCTATCCCACTCTGTCTACACATTTTAATATTGAACATGTATATGGAAATGTTTTGCTTATGATTTACACACTAGAGGCCTTGTGCATGAAATTCATGCATTGGGGAAGGATGGGGGTCTCTCAACCCCATCTCACAGTCTGGGACCACTCAGTGGATGTCCTATTGGTGGCCCCATTCTGGTAGGTGCTGTGTGTCTGTGTGTGTGTGTGTGTGTGTCTGTGTGTGTCCGCTGGGGGCCTGCCCCCAGGCACTGCAGCTGCACTGCAGAGGCTGGGAGCAAGCACCCCATGTGTGTTTGTGTGTCTGTCTGCTGGGGGCCTGCCCCCAGGCACACTGTGGAGTCTTGGAGCAGGCACCCCTCTGTATTGATCTCTCAGGCTCCTGGCCTCACCTGCATGTTGTTCTCTCCCTTTAGCTGTGTTCAGGGCTGGGTGCTGCCTGCCATCCATTCTTGCCTGCTCCCCGATTTTGCCCCAGGAACCAGGAAGCAGGCCAGACCCGCCTGTGCGCTGCTCACAGCTGGGCTGGCCTTGCCTATTCCCCGATGGCCACAGTGACCCTTGAGCAGGCCCTTCTGAGGGCTGCCTGCTGGCGGTGCTTGCCTGCTCCAGGGCAGTGAGACCTATTCAAGGGTTGCTAGGTTCACGTTGCCAGGGTGATGCTGCCAGCATCCTGCCCCACTACTATGGGCGCTGCCATCTTTGTCATGGAGTGGTGGTTAATTTGCATATTACTCCTTTATTAGACAGGATTTTTATATCCCTTTATTCCATATGAAATATATTCATTTTCTTTGTCTAATTACTATATTGCTTAGCATGTATTAAGCACTTAATAACGATTTAGGAACTCACATGTCAAAATTAAATGAGTATCTTATCTAATAAAAGTGTAATATTGAAATTGACCATTTCTTTGGGATGCCTAAGCCATGCCCACCAGCCAATCAGAGTGCCTGTATGCAAATTAACCCAGCCAAGATGGAGGTCGGCAGTCATGGAGCTGAGTAAACAAGCAGCTTCCGTTGCAGCCAGAATAAAACTGTTTGCTGGCCACCTGGGCTTCTCTTGGCTCCAGGAAACAACATATTTGCAACATTGTCTCAATTATAGAAGCCACAAGCTTCAACAGGAGGCTCCGTTACCTGCCTAGGCCTCACCTTAAAGGAATAGTGTATCAATTATAGAAGATAAACCCCAGAACCTGCTTCCAGCCAGCCTTGCTGGGACATTGGGTCAATGGGAACTGTGGGCATTCTGAAAGCCTGAAAACGCCCCTCAGCCCATCACCCATGCTGGCTACACCTCAATGGGGTGAGGGATCCCACTGGGTGGTTTGGCCAGCCTGCAAACAGCCATAAGCCCCTCACCCAGTTTGGCCAGGTACCCCAGTAGGGCCCCAAACCTGAAGGGACTGTGGGCAGCCTGAAAGTCTGAAAATGGCCCTCAGGCCCGCACCCTGGCTGGCCACACCCCAACAGGGTGAGGGATCCCACTTGGGGGTTTGGCCAGCCTGCAAGCAGCCATCAGCCCCTCACCCAGGCTGGCCAGGCACACCAGTAGGTGGACATCCCCCGAGAGGGCACAGGCTGGGCTGAGGGACACCCTCAGTGCACAAATTTTTGTGCACCAGGCCCCTAGTTATTAAATAAAAACACTAGTTCCCAATTCTTAGAGTATAAAACCTATTTGACAATACTTTGTTGGCTTGGTCTATATAAAGTGCTGCTCTTATCTGATGTGATATGTATGACCTGCAAAACTAGTGTTTTACATATAAATGGAAACAATAGCATTAGGATAAGCCATGTTAGACCAAGGGTTAAAGCAAAAATTCAGTGTTCTGCTACATATTTGTTTATATCACATAAGGGCACAGCACTAATATGCTTTGAAGTGATCACTGCTGTGGATAAACACTAAAATATATATATAATCCAATGTGACATAGGAGAGTGAGAATCTAAATGAAAGCACAGCATTCATATTGTTTTTATATTGTACCTGCCAGTCAGACTCAAATGTTATGAGGAAGTGAGAAGCAATTTTCACTCACGTACATTATATCATGTAGGTCATATTCTTTCATTAAAATCTATTTCACTTCCGTGTTTAAATTTCAATATAAATGTAGTTCTAAAAAGTATGGCTTTTATTGCTCTCTGAGTTTGGTAGAGCATATGAGTTATTGAGCATGACGTCTGTAAGGGGCAATGTTGGAGTAGGTGTTCAAACATGAGTTGCATCTGTTTTGGATAAAGGAACACTCCCATTGCCTCATCGTACTTCATCCCACAAAGAGGAAGAGGGTTGAGGGCTCAGAGGTGTGTATTAGTTCGCAGGTGAAATTTTTAACATATAAAGACTGTACCTTGTCCCTTGGGAGTCTAGACATCCATTATCTTCAAGCATTTTTTTCTTTTTTATTTCCCTAGAGCTAATTGACAAATTCCACATTTTTGCATCTGTTTTCTCAAAATATCCAATGCTACATGTTATGCATATGTCAGTTAATTATAACTTTGAATATAGCCTTTTCTCTCTTTATAAGCATGTGATCAGTAGCATTCTGAGACTTTGCTGGGACATGTCGTTGCTGCCTTTCTGCTTAGGTGGAAACAAAACAAAGTAAAGCAAAACAAAAAACACACAAACTTACACAAAGTTTGTCCATAATTATTCCCAAAGCAGTAGATCATAACATGTGAATTAATGTGAAACTCCAGGTCATCTGTTAAATGCCTTCTTATTTCCTTTTTATGAAAATTTCATTAAAATAGCACATATTAATTACATTATTGGGTATTTGGCTAACATAAATGCATGTAGCATCTAGTGAACTTGTCTTTTAGTTCTGAAAATCAATTTATGTCAAAATATACACTTGAAAAGCTTCTGATATTAAGGACCAGTGCGGACGGAAGAATTTGATTACATTTATTAATTATTCATTTAATAATTGTATCATTCACAGTCGTAGCAGAACGTAGCAATCTCAAACAAGGTAACTGAAGAGAGTTTAACGAAGGGCCTATTTACAAACCCAAGGGCAGTGTTAAATGATAACAGAGAAACAGGCTGAGCATCCCAGTTCTAGCAACTTCCTTTTACATGAGAACTTCTTTTCTCAAACCTGACATCTTTAAAACAAAACTGCTCTCCTCTCCCTGAATGGCCTTCACTTGCAGCCTCTTCATCACAGTCGAAGCCAATTTCATACTTCAAGCTCCTCAAGCCGAAAATGATTAAATCATCCTTGATTTCTCTTTTTACCACATTCTATAACTAATCAGTCAGGAAATCTTGTTGGCCGTATCTTCAAAATCGTCCCAGAATCAGAACACATTTTACCACTTCCACTGCTGCAATAGCAAAGTGCAAGCCCAGATTACTGTAACAGCCTCTTAGCGGGTCTCCCTAATTATACCCTGGCTTCTTAACAGACTGTTTTCAAACTCTCACTCTAATCATTTTTAAAGTGTGTATCAGATCATGTCACTTCCCTGTTAAAACCTAACAATGGCTCTCATGTCACTAAAGGTGAGGTAAAAGTTTTCACTTAGCCTGTAACCTGGCCCTGTTCTTCTTTGATTTCATGTGCATCTTCTAGCCTCTTTTCTCAGTATATTCCCATTTTTTTATCTCCCTATGTTGCATTCTGGTCAAATTATTTAGTGTTTACAAAATTTTTCTTTAAATGGTGTCTAACATGCCATTTAATTCAATCACTGAGTGTTTAATTTCCAAATATCTTTTTAAATTTTAAAAGATTCATTCTACTTTTTTCAAAGCTGATTTGTAGTCTCTATCTGAGAGGTCTATTAAAGCAAGGTTTTATTCTCTTGTGGTGGTTGCTTGTATTGACTTGCTCAAGGTAAATTCTCATGTATTTTCTAATTTCATAAACTCAAACCTGAAAAAAATGTAATCATGGCAACCAAGACTTGATGAATAAACACATTTGAACATTGGAAAAGAAACAAAAGGGCAACACTTTTGGTCTAACCGCAAGAGCATTTCACCCCCAACATTCTGAACGGGGAGGTCTGAATAATGGCGGGACCATCCCAAAAGAGATACATTTCCTTCCGCTGCAGGTAATCTTTTTTTTTCTCTTCCCTACTCGACCAGTTTCTGAAGAAGTTAACCTTGGTTGCTCTTAGCTTTATTGTGGATCTTAAATCTAATTCACTCTGCTGTCCCAAATACTAATCCTTCCGTTTGTTTCTATGATAGCAACTACAATCCTACATTACTGACACTAACAATTCTTTACCCATCTCCTGCATAGTTTTGTCTTCAATGTTTGGCCACTGGGGATTTTCCTAAACATATTTTTAAACTCAACTGTGCATTTAAAGGACATTTGCTACTTATTTTGATATTTGTAGGCTATATGATCTTCCATATTAAGGTACTATGATGTGCTAGATAGTATATCATGTACTTGGATTACAAAAATAATAATAATTTAGAGGCCAATTTATCTCCACAGTTTTCTACCCACTAGGATTATTTGCTTTTTTCTAAGACGAAGCAAATAATGGTGTTTATTCAATAAAAATCTGCTTTAAAATAGCTGACTCTTATTTTCCCACCTTGCTAAGTTCAAATATACCTAACCTCCGTTTTCTTTAATAAAATAGGTACAATTATGAGTTCCTACTTTAATAGTTAGTTTGGTTGATATAGGTAATTAACATTTTTGTAAAATATTGTTTCCAAATAAAATATATAAATATGCCATATAAAGTATTAAAATTTTCCATTGACTCCTCATACAAAAATAGTTTTTTCCACATGCCTCAATGTCATCAAATAACACTGATGAAAATAAAATTAGTTCAGGCTAGACATAAACAATCAGTGTTTCCATCCTTGCCTGTGGTAGTCTACACGTGAGGACATGATGTCAATATAACATCAAGTTTGAAACGAAACTAAAAGTCTACCAAGGGTTTTAATAGCAAACCTTTTTATTCTTTGTGGCTCTAAGAAACAGATCTCTAGCCACACATGTGCAGGGCTTCTTGGCTGCCTGTGGAGTGCCACTTATGAGCATCACCTTTTGACCTTTTCTACAAATACTGGATCCCAACTGAGTCCAGGGCTAAGTGTGATTACATATCTGCTAAGAGTGGTTCTCAGTGTCCTCCATAGATGAAGCAGGGTGTTGGAGCAGATTATCTAAGTAGCTGTTCAAATTATAGGTTGACATAGGCTACATCTGAGGATTACATAAACAAGACAGACCTCCAGACAACTTGACTAGTGGAAAAACAATGTGACTTTTCCACAGGATGACATCCTTTAAATGACCCTCTTATCCCAGCAGGGTCTTTGAGTGATTTCCCAGATGGTGGTGTTGTGTCAGCACAACTCCTATCCCAAGGGACAGGAGCAAGAAGGACAGCCTCAGGTTTTGCAGGGGAGAAGCTTTGTACAAAGCCAAATGACCCAGTTAAACTACTCCCACCCCTGGAGCCTTTAGATTATTGAGCATTTTGTTCTAACCAGCTAAACTGGCACTGTGCTGGGGCCTTACGTAATGCTACCTAACTGGGCATTGCCAAGGAATGAAGAGTGCTAGCAGGTATATAAAAAAGTGGCAGCCAGCAGGTAAAATGTGGGCTGAATTAGGTAGCAGACGAGGCAAATCTGAGCCAGAAACACACAGAGCATTTATTCACAAACCAAGGCTATTCTTCTCTAAAGGCATTGTGGACCAGACCGCTGTTCTCTTGCTGATTTTTTTTCTGTTATCCTTGTACATTCTGACAACAACACTGTCAGCAGAAGCCCTGTCCAATATGGGCACTTCTGTGTATCTACCCCTTGCCTTGTTTTTCTAACCCTGAACTCTAATTGCTTCCCATTCATTTCCCCATTCCTTTCTCCTAAACAAACACATGCAGACAGATGTTTGGGTGTGTAAAATTGCTGATATTCTATATTGGAGTTTCAATATTTTTCTAAGGCTTTAGTGTCTTCTTTGCCTTTCCCACCATTTTATTTAGTGTATGTTATAGAGATTCAAAAGTTCGGTAAGGTGACATTCCTTTGCGTTTTACGTTTGCTGACTAACAATAACATGGATATTGTCATTCATACATTTCAGAATATTCAAGTTTTTGTATCATTTTTATTTTTTTATATGATGAAATGAACCACTGTTTTGTTACAACAGTATTCAGCTAATTCCAGTGAACAGAAGAAATTCCTTAATATGCTTCAGTTATGCATTTCAAAATATTACAGAAGTCTTCCTCCTTACTCACAGGAGTATATTTTAAGACTCCCAGTGGATGCCTGAAATAGTAGATAGTACTGAACCTTATATACTAGTATACTATATGTTTCTTACACATACATACTGTTTCACTTAAAGAAAGCATTTATAGGGCTTCTATTTAGCATATCTGAATTGCCAGCATTGCTATTCTTATTCTTAGGCCCATTATTAAGAGAAATAAGGCTTACTTGAGCACAAGCAGTGTGATATTATGGCAATTGATCTGATAACCAAGTAGCTAAAGGATACATAGCATATATAGCATGGGTACACTGGACAAAGGGATGACTCACTCCCGGGAGAGATGGTGTGGGATGGTGTGAAATGTCATCATATTCTTCAGAAAGGTGTGCAATTTAAAATGTGAATTGTTTATTTCTGCAATTTTCTACTTAATATTTCCATTTGTGGTTGAAACCACAGAGACAGAAACCATGAATGGGGGAGTGGGACTGCTGTACAAGCTACTTCATGGCTGAGATTATAATCCTTCTACATTTTCTTACAAAACACTAGTTCTTTGTATGCTGGTATCTCTGTTTATACATTTTCATCTTCATAACTCATTTCTTTCCGTAATCCATTAAAAATTTATCCTTGCCAAATGCCATTTTTATCATTAACTTACTAGAGGTCAGGTGCACAAAAATTTGTGCACTTGGGGAGAGGGGGGTCACTCAGCCCGGCCTGTGCCCTCTCACAGTCTGGGATCCCTCAAGGGATGTCCACCTGCTGGCTTAGGCCTGCTCCCCAGGGGATTGGGCCTAAGCTGGCAATCAAACATTCCTCTGGAAGCCCAGGAGTCCTCAGGGGATGTCCACTTGCCAGCAGGGAGCAGGCCTATGCTGTAGTTGGACATCCTTAGCACTGTTGAGGAGTCAGGAGTGGCTACCACCACCACCGCTATACTGGCAGCTGGCAGCCTGGCTTGTGGCTGAACAAAGCTTCCCCTGTGGGTATGCACTGACCATCAGGGGGCAGCTCCTGCATTAAGCATCTGCCCCCTGGTAGTCAGTGTGTGTCATAGTGACCAGTCATTCCCAGTGGTTCTGCTGTTAGGGTCAGTTTGCATATTACCCTTTTATTATATAGGATAGAGGCTTGGTGCATGGGTGGGGGCTGGCTGGTTTGTCCTGAAGGGTGTCCCAGATCAGGGTGGGGGTCCTGCTGGGGTGATTGGCCAGCCTGGGTGAGTGGCTGATGGCTGCTTGCAGGATGGCCAAGCCCTCCAGTGGAGACTCTCACCCCATTGGGGTGTGACCAGCCTGAGTGAGGGGCTGAGGGCCATTTTCAGGCTTCCCACAACCCCTCCAAGGCAAGCTAGAAGCAGGTATCTGGGATTTATTTATCTTCTATAATTGAAACTTTGTAGCCTTGAGCGGAGCCTAGGGCCAGCCAGGGCAGGCAGGAAGCTTGGCTTCCTCCATTGTCAGGGGCAACCCAAGCCTCGTATTCACTCCAGCTCTGTAGTTGCACCATCTTAGTTGGGTAAATTTGCATACTCACTCCTGATTGGTTTGTGAGTGTAGTGGAGTGGTGGAGTGATGGTTAATTTGCATCTTTCTCTTTTATTAGTGCAGATTAGTGTATATAGGCTTTAAAACCTTCACTAGATCCTTGTAGTCTACAGGATAGAGTGTACAATTATGATCACATTTATCCTTGAGTATTGCTACCTCACTGGTCCCCACTCAAACACCAAGATTGTGTATGCAATTGTCAATCTCCAATACTAGGAGTAGGTGGCAGGAGAAGGCTCGAGTCAGGGGTAAGAGCAGTAAGTTCAGAACCATCCAGGCACTGTCCATTATGACCTGCAGTGAGGTAGGGGTGGAGGCGGGGGCAGTGACTGAGGGCTGGAAGTTTGCAGTTGTAATAAAGAGTGTCTTTGAGACAGTGAACAATGAACTTTGGTTGCTTTTGTTCCCCAAAGCTGGAAGTAGAATGTGGAATGAAGGGAGGAATAGAACAAGGAAAAGTGAATCATTTGAAGTAGTGTAGGGAAAACAATTACTAATCTGATTTTATAAATTTCACAGAAACTCTGAACTCTCTTCATGTCTGCTACATTTAAGAGATTCTATGAGTGTACTCTTCTGAACAACAACAGCAAAATTAATTAATTACTTAATATTTGGGTTTTGGGGTATTAGAGTCAAATAGTACATTTGACCCAACTTTAAAAATAGCATCAATATTAAAAAATGTTAACCAAAATAATACTTTAATAAATAATTGGATATTTTAATTCCAAAATCAAAGGAAATTATCTATAGCATTTTAAATAAGCACATTATTTTTTGAATTTTAAAATAATAAAGTCAAGATGACATAGTGGAAAGATAATAAATTATAAGGCAAGATATACATATAACCTTTGGAGGCTGACACGTTTTCTTCATTTAGAATCAAAAAATTAATAGTTACATTTACATATTAAAAAGAAGCGTAGGTTTATTCTGATATAGTTTGTTAACCCATGCCCAAATCACATGTGCCATTTTTGTTACTGGATTTCTGCTTCCAGATCTTTGGATTTGTCGCATGTGTCATGCCAGCACATCTTATATTCAGTGACTTGTTCCGCACCAGCCCTGGCTTCTGCACTTTAATCGCCTATGCCTCCACAATTGATTAGTGCTCCCCCACTATTAATCTGTCACCCAGGGACTCAAGATTTGTGTATCATGAAGTAATGACAATAAAACGATGGTTTCAAATGTAACAGGGCTCTGCAGAAATTAAAGTGCTAAGTTTACTTCCCATTTTCTTCATTCTCATGAGGCATAGTACTTTACAATAAACATTTCCATGTTTGGTGTTTTGTTTGATGCAGACAAAAGCAGATCGCATAAGCCATTTTCTCCTGAGTGTATGATTAATGAATTATCCCCTTATCCCCTAATTACCATATCAGGAATGGAGTTGCTTGTGGCAGATTCATAAAAAATCTTTGAGTGAACAGTTAGTACTGGCTGTCTCATATTTTGTGTGAGTTAGTTTTCAAATGTGCAATTACCAGCCATGAAACACTACTGCATAGAACTAAGAAAAGAAGATATACTCAGGGACATTTTCTTTATCTGGGATGTAAGTGATTGTTTTTTTGTGGAAAGTAACAATTTGATGTTGTTTGAAGTTGTTTCTTTCTTTGTTATGCAACTCAAATCAGAACACAATTATGCAAAGAAATCTACAGCAACCAACAGGGAAGTGAGTATCAGTTCCATGTCCTAAAATAAAAAGAAAAAAAAAATCAACTGCTAATGACAAGAGAAAATAATGGAGAAAAAGTTAAACCAGGAGACAGAATATATGTTCTTTATGATATTTCACTAAACACATTAAAAATAGAATCTCCTAAGTTGGGAATCTCACATAGAAGTCATTTAGCTCAACTTTTAGTCAATTCAAGGATTGTTTAAAATGTATCTGAAGGGGACCCTTGATCTGGTTCCCATCTTGGATACTCCCCACCCTATAAGGCAGCCCATTTCACTGAGACAAGTAAAATCTATTCCCCTTTTGCTTGCACTTGTAAATCTTGGTTCATAACGTTAGATTCACATAGAACAATTGGTGCCCCTTCAAATATTTACAAATTAGTACTACAGTAATTCTCTTCCAAATGTTAAGCCAGTAACTTTAGAATTCCATACGGGACTCCAGGTGTGGTCTTTCCAATAGCTATTTCTTTTCCTTTTGGTACTACATTTAATTACTTTAGAAGTCACTAATTAATTTTTATAATTTGGTAATTTTTTTTCACATGGATTCCATTGAATCCAAGTCTTCTACACTGTTGTTGCAAATGTGTACCCCAAAATTGACATGATTGCTAAGAAAGGTGTCCCAAATTTGTTAGCCCAGTCGGTGAGGTTTTTAGAAGAATTTGCCACAGTTTGAGATCTTTTGTTTTCAAGTTGACATATCAAGAAATAATATTTTCAGTTCCACATAATTTGTTTCACTCATGTATTTATTAAATGCCAAAGATTATTATCCTATATAAGAAAGCAGTAATATGCAAATTAACCATCACTCTAATACAAGATGGCCACCACAAGAAGGCTAGCAGGGGAGGGATCAGGCCAGCAGGGAAGGGCAGTTGGGGGTGACTGGGCTGGCAGGGGAGGGTAGTTGGGGAGTATCAGGCTTACAGGGGAGGGCAGTTGGGGTGGGACTAGGTGTGCAGGAAGAACAGTTGTGCGGGGCCAGACCCGCAGGGGAGAGCAATTGGGGGGGACAAGGCCTTCAGGGGAAGGCAGTTGGAGGCAAGTAGGTTGGCAGGGAGGGCAGTTAGGGGCAATTGGGCAGGCAGGGGAGCAGTTTGGCATTGATCAGGCTGGCAGAAGAGTGGTTAGAGAATGATCAGACTGGTAGACAAGCGAGCGGTTGGTAACCAGCAATTCTGGATTGTGAGAGGGATATCTGACTGCCCTCAAAGGATCCCAATTTAGAGAGGGTGCAGGCTGGGCTGAGGGCCAGCCCCCACCCCTGTGCACGAATTTCATGCACCAGGCTTCTAGTAACACATAAAATACAATTTCTTCATGTACAAGAAATAATACACATTTTGAATAAATTTAGAAAACTGGATTATGTCTGCCTTCTAATGAAATCATCCACTTTACTGGTATTTTTGTGTCAAGAACACTGGATTAGATATCAGAAAGTAAGTTTATGAGCTTTGATTCAAATGACAGGGTAAAAGAAAATGTTGACAACTCTTTCATCCAAGTCAAGAAATCTAATGAGTAAGCCCTTCTCAGTAACAGAAATTACATCCCAGGATGATAAAATTACCATATGTTCCCAATTCAGGTTTTTTTCTTTATGAGGTAGTGAGTACACATCACCAAATTTTGCCTTTATGAATCCCATTTATGATATCATTGCTATTTCTGTACTTTGGGTTCATTTTATAAAATTAATTAGGTCATTTTTGTTTTGTTTTGGAAACATGCTAGCTTTTATTGAAATGTTGATTTTATTAGCCAAACTCTTAGAGTTTTTGGAGTGATAAGCTCTTCCTGCTACTTCTGTTTATATTTGTGTTAGTTATTTGTTTTAATTAAAACTCAAGATTTCACATGTGTAATATTTATTTCTATCATCTTATTTTATCCTCAAGTCCATTTTAAGGTCTTTAATCATCCAGGAGTGTAGCAACCCAAGCAAGTGCCTTGATGGGGAATTGAACTGTGACCTCCGGGTTCATAGGTCAACACTCAACTGCTGAGCCTAGGATTATGTTAAGAGTTAGGATTAGTGGTGAAATGAACACAGCCAGCCAAGTACTAATATTGTCAGTAATGACAGAGGGATCTGGAAGTTAGTAGCTTGTTAGCACTCAGTAGGTAAAAGGGCAAGATAGCAATTGTGTATGAAGAGAGAAGAATGGTTAGGATGATACTTGTTAGTGCGGCAGGAAATTATTTAAATGTACTATCTGATTCTCTGCATACTGTTATTCCCTTTTCTCCAATCCTAGTAGATCATTCTGTATTTATTTATCAGAGAAATAGTGTGTAGCTCAGATTTTGGTATGGTTTGGTTACATACTATAATGGAGAAATAAGGAAAGGTAAAAAGGGGGTGAAAATGTTTAATAGTCTCTTAGAGATAAGCTTAGAGGTGATGAATCATATAGACAACTTCTTGGTAAATGATCTCTTTGAAGAGCCTTGTTTCAGTTGTCAGAGCCATTTGGAAATTGAGACATTATTTGCTACTTTTCTCTCTGTACCCAGTCCTATATTAGCTCCTCTTGTCATGGGTATCTGATGGAATCTTCCTGTGTTCAGGAGCTAGCACTCAGATTAATGTCCACCCAGCAGGAGAGAGGCCCATCTATATCTCTTCATTAAATGAAGTTGTTTTTTTGTCTCTGTCTAGTTTATCTCTTGTGGAATTTTCCCCCAGCCTTAACAGAACAGACTTCTATAAGCCTCAAGAAAAGGGCTATATTTTTGGTCCCTGGTAGGATTGTTGGAAGGAGGAGATGGCACAGCTGTATTTAGAGAGGAATGAAAGCAGCCTGTACTCAGACAATAGCTAACACAACTCCACTTTCTCTGTGGCTTGGGTGAGCATAAGTGATAATGTCATTTACTGAGAGAGGGGGAAGAATTTGAGGAAATAAACATAATGTCTATTTTAAGCATTGGTTTGAGTTGTTTCTGGAACTAAGTGGAGATCTGCAATAAGCCATTGGATAAATGGATTGGGATCTTTAATAGGGTATGTGGAGAGGTGTATTTGGGATCTAACAACTCTTCAGTTGTTACTGAAGAAATTTGTATGTGGATATCTGTCCAGGATATACAGTGAGTAGAGGAGACAATATAGAAAAGAGAACACAGACATTTAAAGAATGTGGAATATTTCACAGGAAAGACTAAAAAGGAGCTACCGAAGTGGTAGAAGGATAAAGTAATGTCATGTAAGCAAAGGAGGATGCATTGTCAGCGTGTCACATACAAGGGCACTGGGGCGAGAGAAAGTCCTCTAAGTTTTCAGTGAAGTTTAAACCTATCCTTGTGATATTTTTGGAGTGATATGGTATAGACATTAGACTACTCTCAGCTGAAGAAGAAGCAAGACAGTGGAGATCACTTTGTCTTAAAAAAGCACAAGCATAGTTATGCACTTAGTATATGGAAATAAATGCAAAGCCATTGGTAGTTTGTATTTTTATAATAAACATTTTAAAGATGAGCAAGTCTTAGAGGTTTTCATATGCTGAGATAAAAAAAACAAAAACAGCACAGAAGGAGAGTTTTAAAATGCATGTGAGATGGTACAAGCCATATACCTAAGCCAGGTTATCTTGTGAAATAAATCTACGTATATGTTTCTGGGCTTGAACTAAGCGTTGTAATTGGTTTTATTTGTTTGTTTTGATTTTTTTTCTGCAAAGAAAAGGGACTTTTATAGGGTTCAAACCCATGTTCTCAACATCGCCGCCTGTGGAACTCATTGCTCAGAACATCTGTACTTTTAAAGGTGCATTAATCGTGGATAGACGCCGTGGAGCTGCAGTGATTCATAAATAGTTTATGTGAGGCCTCAAATGCCACATCTTAGGAGAATCTTACTCACCTGTCAGGTGACTGACCATTACCCAGTAATCTTTCAAAACAGAGTGAAAATAAGCTTTGCAATAGCTGCTCCATTTTAAACTCATGTCCCCCAAAGACCTCAAGTGCAGCATTAGGTATGTGTAGCCACAGCTATCCTAAACTGTTTTCTATTTTATCGTGCCAGTTTACAGTTACCAGTAATGTTATATGCAAGTAAAAATACAATGCCTTATTTTCTTTGCTGCCAAGTCTGAACTACAATTTAGCCTGACAAATGGGCAAAGGTTTCCAAGCACCACTTGGCTGATATCTGTGTATTGGAGTATGATGAGCCCATATTGTTTTTAAATCCATGGAGGTGCTAGTCAAAGGTGCCTCTGCGAATTTTATAATGAAAGCCTGGGAATTGTAGGTGATATTACTCAGTTCATTTATGAACAAATGTGGGATTGCAAACTGTAGATTCTGAAAAAGGTATTAATGAATCATTCCCAGATGGTCTTCCAATCACCCATAGGACTTCAAAATGAATCATATGACCTATTTTTTAATTAAAAAATGCATTTTAAATGAATTATTTATGAACAAGTACAGCTGTAACCTTGATGATATTAAACTATTCTGGGCTGTTGAAAGGTATCTCATAGCAGTGACTACTCATAGTCAAACATGCAGAATGCATTAATGTAGTCAGTGAAAAATAAAAACTAGTCTCTGAAGAGGTGGAGATAAATGAGCCTATCAATCCATATTGCCTTCTTACCATAGCCAGTCACCAAAGATTTGTGCAGAAATATTTTATTTGGAGGGTGATTGGTAGTCTGCAAGTATCTATGATTCTGTCCCTCGGGTTTTATAATGTGACTATTTAACACACTATAAGTAATCAATGAAAAGAATTTTGCTTATTCATCGTATCTCCGTTAGGAATAGAATTAATGAACAAGACAATTTAGTGAAGATCATTTTGGCTCTCTCTCACATCTGAGATAAACTGAACAGTACTTTGACATTGTGGAAAAAGGGGGAGTGCTTTCCAGACATCCCTGCTGAAACATACAGAACATTTCAGCCAGGAACTCAGACAGGTTTACCATCCAGATAACTTCTCCTGAATGTACTTGTCATTGTCTAACATTTTATTTTTAAAGGAAAAAATTAAAGATATTAAATTATTATCTAATTTTTAAGAGATATTTAATCAAAGGGTATGTTATGTAAACAGGTAAGCGAGGAAGAAAATTTTAGAGTGAAAAAAATGGGCTGAGAGAAATAAAAGGAGTGGGATAATTAGGCAAATTAACAATGGTAAAAGCTAGAGACTTTTCTCATTTTATACCTTAAGAATTTAGAAATCTTGGGATCTATAAAGGAGCTGAGGTAAAGTCCAGTATAGAAAACTTAATTAGAATCAGATGACTATTTACTTCAAATACAAAAACGTTTGCAAAAATAATAGAAACTAATAAAATAATTGTATTAATTGATCATTTACTTACTGTAAGTTAACCCAGTGAAATTACTTTATTTGCACTGTCTCCTTTGTCTTTTATAACTAACATGTAGGGTAGGATTATTACTGCATTCTATACACTGGAAAGCTAAACTTCTGAGGATGTACTTAACAATGATAAAGATCTAGACTAGTGCTAAGACACAGCAGAGCTAAGATGAAAAATGAGGAGCATCTGTGGGACCCCAAACACTGTCTTCTCACTAAACTGCACTGTTTCTTTTTAAAGTTTTGAAGCAAAGATGTCATAAGGAGAAACTTGCATCTCTTTTAGAAAAATAATATTTATATTTCTAAGAGCAAATGCATCCTTTATTAAAATGTATATGTACACATGTGTATATAGTTACGATTTTGTGGTGCTAAGTTTATGGGCTAAAATAATAAGAATGTTTCCTACAGTGGCTTTATAGTTTTTAATTTTCAGTGGTATCAATGTAACATCTTTTTTGAAATCTTAACTTTGCACAGGACATGATCACCTATGTTTGGCATAATAAAGAGTTAAAGAAGGTGTCCTTTTAGGATCTCCATATCATCAGCGGGAATTTTTAGGCAATACATTTAGATTTGTCAAGCCTTTTAAAAATTATAAGATTATCTTAATTTGAGTTAGCTAATGACATTAACTTGAAGCATGTATTATTGCAATTTCTACAGGCATAAAGTGGTTATCAGCAGTTTTATATCCTTCATCCATGCAATCTATTTATATAAAAACCCTGGGTGTCACGGCCCCTCATGACCGAGGCTCAACCAGCAGGAAGTCAGCCCTGCAGTCAGCGCTGGACTGTAACGGGGACCTTCACAGCCGCTGCCACATGCTGTGGTAGAAAACACAGTGTGCAAGTGATCAGAAGTGCAGACGCCTACTCCATGCCACCCCCTGACTTCCATCAGTCCCTCGGGCCCTGAGGTGCCTTCCCCAAGCTGTTTCCAGCGAGGGTGAGGGAGGAACCTGCCCTCCAGCATGGAGGCATCTATTTGTAGTTTTAATACATTACATTAGAGGTCGTGGCTGTACTGTTTCACCCACAGCATCTACAGGAATTGCTGCAAATTTACTTCTCGGTGGAAGCACCTTTTGTTCCCAATATAAATTACCCATTCCACTAAATGTAACTTCCATTTCTATACACAGTGAAGTTGCTAAAACTATTAAAAAGGCCCAACTTCTCATTATTGATGAATGCACCATGGCAGCCAGTCATGCTATAAACGCCATAGACAGATTGCTAAGAGAAATTTGAATGTTGTATTTGGTGGGAAAGTTTTACTTCTTGGAGGGGATTTTCGACAATGTCTGTCTCAGTATTGTGACCCATGCTGTGTGATTGGTCATAGTACAAATGAGTTTAAAGTACTGTGATGTTTGGGGATGTTTCAGAAAGTTGTCTCTTACAACTAATATGAGATCAGAGGATTCTGCTTCTAGTGAATGGTTAGTAAAACTTGGAGATGGCAAACTTAATAGCAGTTTTCATTTAGGAATGGATATTATTGTAATCCTCCATGAAATGATTTTGTAATGGGTCTACTGTTGAAGCTACCTTTGGAAATACTATATCTATACATAATATTAAAATATATTTAAACTTGCAATTCTTTTTCCAATAAATGAGCATGTTCAAAAATTAAATGAAGAAATTTTGGATACACTCGATGGAGATTTTCACACATATTTGAGTGATGATTCCATTGACTCAACAGATGATACTGAAAAGGAAAATTTTGCCATTGAATTTCTTAGTAGTATTACTCCTTTGGGAATGCCGTGTCATAAATTAAAATTGAAAGTGGGTGCAATCATCATCATCATGCTATTGAGAAATATTAACAGTAAATGGGGTCTTTGTAATTGTACTAGATTTATTATCAAAAGATTACAACCTAACATTATCTTAGCTGAAGTATTAACAGGATCTGTGGAAGGAGAGATTGTTCTGATTCTAAGAATTGATTTGTCCCCATCTGACACTGGCCTCTTAAATTGATTCAAGGACAGTTTCCTGTGATGCCAGCATTTGTGATGACTATTAATAAATCACAAGGACAAACTCTAGACAGAGTAGGAATATTCCTATCCAAACCCATTTTTGCACATGGTCCATTATATGTTGCTTTCTCTCAAGTTCGAAGAGCATATGACATTAAAATTCTAAATACTTCATCACAAGGGAAATTAGTCAAGTTCTCTGAAAGTGTTTTCACTCTTAGTATGATGTACAGGGAGATATTAGAATAAGTTTAATCACTTTATCAGTCATTGTATGCATCACTGTTGTTTTCATATCATGTTTTTGTTGTTTTTATATCATGCCTCTGTTGTTGTTATATCATTTTGTTACTGCTGTTACTAGCTGCTGTGGCTGCATTGCTTTTTTGTGTTTTTTTTGTTTTTTGTTTTTTGTTTTTTTGCTTCTTTCCCCCAAATAACTTAACATTATCATTGCAATTGCAGGCTGCAAAAATAACCACAAATTTTTCTTTTTTCATCAGGAAATAGAATCTATTTATTTTACCTCTTCAAATAGGGTAGACCATGTTAGCTTTTTGGGCTAATGGAATATTAACAAATGCGATCCAAATTGATCAGGGTTCCCTGACCTCAGCACTGTTCACATTTTGGATTGGATAATTCTTTGTTGAAGAGGGCTGTACTGATCATCGTAGGATATTTATCATCTCTGGTCTTCATCCACACATGCCAAAAACAACCTTCAAGCTGTGCCAATAAAAAACATATCTCTAGACATGGCCAAACAGCCCTTGAGGGTAGGGGATATTGTCCCTAGTTAACAACAACTATTATAAAACTTTGAAACAGTTTTCATATTGGGGTTTGCCTGAGTGTACCCTACAGAGATCAGCTGAGCTGATCCAGACGTGAAAAAACCACTCAGCTGACCCACAGAATCATGAGCTAAATAAACAGTTGTTGTTTTAGATCTAAGTTTTTTTTTTAATTTATCTTTATTGTTCAGATTATTACAATTGTTCCTCTTTTT